>JAABNY020000003.1:96921-111906 GCA_015164015.2 Brevimyrus niger | reverse complement strand
ACCCCCCCCCCCCCCCCCGAATGGTTGTCCACATTCCTGTAGGACACAGAGAAAGCGCTGAATGTGGGGTATGGCATCCAGAGCCTGGCCCACACAGTGCTTACATAGGCTTGCTTTCTGCAGATTGAAGCAATTTCAAGTAAACCCCCTTCAGTCCACTGGTTATATGAACATGAGCGGTGTTTGGGTTGGGGGGGGGGGGGGTTGTATTGGCTGGGAAGGGAGCCATGAAAGCTTCCCCAGGACAGTGGGATGCAGCTGGACCAGATGCGTATTATTTCCAGTCACGCGCATCGTGTTTTCATTCAGCCGACATTTGGAAATAGTGCCTGTCATTTAAGTTTCCCTTCTACTACAGTCATTACGGTTTCCGTTCTTTGCTTGACCACACAGCGCTCCCCTGCCCAGTCTCTCCTCTCTCCACCCCATGAGAGGTTTCATGCCAGAAACACAGTTTATTTATGAGTAGCTCCTGCATATCTGTGCTCCTCCGCCACAGGCCTTGTGCGCGCTGCGCTTGTGAGCGGTAATGAGCTCAGTTGCAGCAGATCTGACGGCAGATCCAATGGGTCCATTCCGGGCCCCCGGGCACACAAGCGTTGAGCGGGAACGTCGCGGAGAGACGGGAGATCAAACGGGACTCTGCGGCCCTGACGGAACATTCCGGAGTGAGGCTCCGCTCTAATTACATCCTCCCTGTTCGTCATTCCCAAGGTCAGCTTGCTCAGCGTGTGGAATCCGGGCTTCATTAGGCAAATTTACGAGAGCAAACATCCAATCTTAGAGCATCTTCAGATTAAAAAAGAAAAAAGCAATTCCCCTTTTAGGCGTGGAGAGAATCGCCGGCCGGGATAGAGCTCCACATTTGGTTACTGGCGTTCCTGGCTGTAATTTTTGTCATCCGAGGTTTATGATTCATATCTCATAATAAAGAACCAAACTAAGCGTATTTTTCTTTTCTTCACACGAATGAACAACAGGCGCAGCTCACTGTCACCGTCATTATGGGCAAACGAGCACTTTCCTGCAGAGTTTTATCAGCTAATGCTAAAATATTTGCTTTTTGTAACTGTTTAAACCACATACACACACAGACACACACACACACAATGGTTTGTAATTATAACTTTGTGGGGACTCTATTAATTTCTATCATAAGGTCAACCCAACATGATGACCTTAACCTCTACCCACCCCTAACCTTAACCATATATTACCAAACAAAGTACAAATCTTTTGGAATTTTTAGTTTTTCCAATTGTAGTCACAGGTTTTTGTGGAGACCTGGGGCCTGTACTACGAAGGGGGGTTACTGGCTTATCGGGGTAACTTGTTAGATTTAAGGTAGTTTGGGGAAAATGTAAGTGAACGAATATGAAGTCCTTTTAAACTGTGGTACCTTAAATCCGACAAGTTACCCCGATAAGCCAGTAACCCGCTTCGTAGTACGGGCCATTGAACAATGCCCCCCACAACTTCAAAACAGGTTTTTATCATATTACATTGTGGGGACCAAATGACCCACGCAATATGAACATAATTCACACACATACACTTGCACACTTCTGATACCCTCTCACCTTTTTTCCCTGCATTTCAAATGAAAGATAAAAGAGATTAGTGTTTGTCACACAGAGGACAGAAAATGTTGGGATAATCCTTCAATTGTATCAAATTTGGCCGGAAAAAAAATCCTTTATACGCCTGTGAGCATCCTGTACTTTGATCACAGGGGAACTAAAGCCCAAATTCTAGAATGTGTGGCAAGTGGACTAAAAATCAGCCAGTGTTCAATGGGTTATTCTTCTTTGGCCTGTGTGACCTACTAAAGGAAATTTATATCACTCCGACAGATTTTTTTTCTACTCTTCTCACTGGGACCGACTATTTCTGGTGTCTTTTTTTTGTTCATTTCCACACCCCCCCCTCCCTCGCTCACTCTCTTTTTTTCTAAACAAGTTGCTGAAGGTCACCTTCCTGTTCCACTTTTAACTTGACAATAATTAGATAGAATGAAACCAGGACAGGAGAAAAAGGAGAGACGGGTCGTGTCGGACCCTGGTGGGCGACAGGAAAAACACACAGTGCAAGTCTGAGGTGTTATTGTGTAAAATCTGCCATGTACACAGACGTGACTGAGAGTAAACACCCTCTGGCGAGTCTCTATGGTCTGAAACCGCTGCCTCAGAAAAAGTAGAGGCTAATGCTTAGGAGCAATATGGCTGCGGAAATGCTAGTGCATGGTGGGTCGTGGGGCTTTGCGGGTTAGGATCTTGTGCCCGGTCACAGGAGGTTGTTGGTTCGAATCCCACTGCTGTGCAGAATGAGCACGGCCCGTAACCACAGATTTTCCAGGGACTGGCTGACTCTGCTTTACTGCCAGAGAGCATCGCAGCAGGCTTGGGGGTCGGTGTGAGAAAGTCACCCAAAATCCCATCCGGAGATGCTGTCCCCCTCATTTTCCTCCCCCCGAAATCCCGTTTCGGGTCTCCATCTCTGCTGCATCACCCAAGAGATTTCTAGTCGCCACTGGAATGCCCTGCCAGTGGGTTTCAGATGTTACAGGTTGGAATGCGTTCCTCACCAGTACGTCCGCCAGTCGAGATCTTGTTTTTAACTCAAGCCACTCACTCAGGTCGGAACTCACAACCCAATTTAAAACCCGTCATGCTGGAATATTCACCAGTTTTCAGATTTATAGATATGCGATTTGGCTAACGCGCTTACAGCATTCTGCAAAGAAAGTGAAATATTAAAGCGTGGTAACATTATTCGAGTTATACTTCAAAGACAGTGACAGCTTGAGCCCTAAATGGAGGAAGACAGCAAGAAAATGTCATTTAGAATTCTGCTCAACTTAGGTCAGATAAAGTATGTCCATCAAGTGCTGGACAGGCATCTGATTTAAATGCCTGTTCCGTGGCTTTTATAATGCGAGATGAATGATGGCAAGACCAGATGTACTAGTGGTGAAAATTAATTGGACTGACCAGTACAACACCAGTTATTGGAGCCTCTTTTTTTTTTACCATATTCTAACCTTGACTCAGTAGACTAGTTCAGATACACAGAAATAAATATGGCAGGAGCTAAAATCGCTAGGATTCCACCAGAGGTTTCTCTTGGAATCTCCTCCTCACATAGAAACTGGTGGCCTACCGTCCAGGGCACTCCCTGCTTCACACCCAGAGGTTCCTGGGCTTGGATCCCACCCTTAATATGATTTTGCACATTTTGCAATCTTGAAGAAAGAATAAAAATAGGCAAAAAAAAAAAAAAAAAAAAGATGATCTGAGGAAATTTGCAAACAACATCCCTGCCCGTACAATAAAAACATTAAACAGGACTAGATGTCTTTACTTTACTGCCGGCGCAAACAAGGAATTTCAAAAGTATAGATATGTGGAAATATACTAGAATATTCACACGATGAGTGTTACACTTCTGTTTTTAAAACGTACTGGGGGCAGAAGAGAAATGAGTGGACTACTTGCACCCTAGTTGGAGTTGACATCTCTGCTAGTGCTTAAATTATACCCAGATGGAGTTAACAGGAGGTAGAATCCTTCAAAGAAATGACCACACACTGGCACCATGAGTAGAGTTGATCGTCTCCATAGTCAGTGGGTCTGCTTTTGTGAAACGGTGATCGCGTCAATCATCCCAACAACTCAAGGAATATCCAAAGCTGCTTGTTTCTGAATATAGTCGTTCCGAGATACGAGTTCTTAGGGAATTTTTTTGTCATCGTGTGATCGTTGTCATAGGTAGAAAGAGTACACTCTGACATAATGATAAAAGTACAGTATAGTAAATATATAAACCAGTCATTATCAAGCATTATAATCTTATGGGGCCACTGTTGTACATGTGGTCCATCGTTGACCATTATTAGGTGCATGACTGCACAGTTTCTGAAAGGATCATATATGGGAAACGTCAGTGAAAGTTCGGGAATTTGATTTTAGCATTTATCTAAAGTGACAAACATTTTGAGAACAGACAGTCTGTGGTACAATTGGGGGTTAAGGGCCTCGCGCAGGGGGCCAAAGATGAAACCACTCTGCGAAATCTGGGATGTGAACTGACAACCTCACACACACCACCCTAACCTACTGTGTCACACACCACCCTTGGCAAAAACATTGTGGCCTTATATATACACTAATAACTAATTACTCCATATACAAAACAGACAGAACTTAAAGGGCACATACAATTTGTGTGCTTGGCATGAATGTCAACACTACATATTTCATGAGAGGGAAAATATGCTCAAATGTTTTATGAAATGACCCACATACACTCATGTTTTACAAACCCTCACTGCAAATCAGGGCACAGCGATTGAGCCTGCATCGGCGAGAAGTGGGAACGCGATCACCTTGCATCCCATAAGCCTCCAAAATTGCCCTGGTTTGTCAACTTAACTGTTCCCTTTTAACTCAGGTGTTATTAAGTCAGAGATATAACTTCCGGAATTTTCTTTTTATATATATATTGTGGACGTGAACCAACAACCTTCTGGTTTCGAGGCCTGCTTGTGTTTGCCACAGTTAACAATGACATATGCATTCATCCATTATCTATTGCTTGTCCACTACATGGTCAGGGTGAGCGTGAAGGATTTCCCAGGATGCAGCGGGCATGAGGCAGGATACATCCTGGAGTGAATGTCAGTCAATAACAGGGCACACTTACCGACAAAAACCACACATTTGGACTGTGGGGGAAAACCGGCAAATTCCACTCATGCAGAGCCAGGGATAGGATTTGAACCCACAACCTTGTGAGGCTACCGTGCTAATCCACACTGCTAGATCTTCAGAATAATTGGATGGGAAATATTACATATTTTATAAATATAATTTGGTGGTGAGGAGTATGAATATGCACTGCATGTTATGGGTTCTCCTATGAACGATTTGGGAGTGTGGCAGGGTTATAGCATACTCCCACAGTGTAATTTGTGTATTAATAGTCTGACTGTCGCAGCCTTGCCCTACATCTGCGGCACCCCTGGGCCGTGTGGAGAGCGATCCACCTGCCTTCTCGTTAGCGAGCCTTACTAATTATATCGTAACGACGTGCAGCGCCAGCCAGACTTTAATGAGTACATCGCTTCAGCAAAACAGAAAGTTTGTTCGACTTTTTAACGGCCAATAAGTCGAATAATCAAGAGTAACCATACAGGGACGCAGTCGGGTGGAATCATCCAGGATCCAGGTTCGCCCAGCTGTCATATAAATAGCCTTTCGTTGTTTTTGGTGTGTCGGCAGAGTTGAATGTATGCGAGCTGAAAGGGGCAGAAGCTCAAGATGAATCACTTGTTGCTACGCAACTATAGTCTCGTCGTCATTTTCGAGCTCGCTAACGGTTTGAAGATCGAGCTCTGTGTTATCTATGCTTGGCCTTCCTAATGTATTTCCGTCCCATAGGGGTTACTAAAGTGATGCTGCGTGACCTGATATATCATCATGGCGATCGAGTCTTAACCGAGAGGGAGGATCTCCGGGGTTGGCAACAGTTAATTAGCGAGACAAGGTTAGGGACAAATGATCACTGTTGTGCACAGAAACGCTTCTTCAACACCATAATAACAACCACGTTCACCTAAATTGGACAGCTGCTGCTGCATGGAGTCCAACATATGTAGCTGAATAACTGTAGCTCTTGCTATTACATTAACCCATCGTTTTTAGTGAAAAAGGGTTGCCAGGTCTCACGTATTCAGAATCTTACGCTGACGCAAGAAATCTTACGGCAAATCTATATTATTTCTTTATAACCTAAAATTAGCCACATCAAACCCGTTGGAGGAGTTTGCAAACACATCAGACTCTTTACGAGGCAATAAACCCGTTATATACATGCAAATGCGTGTGTAGACTTGCATGGAATTGAAAATTTCACTTCAGCCAGCTGACCAAAGTTGCCAAACCTGGTATTAGTAAATTCATTTTAAAGTATCGTTACTTTAAAAATGAAGGGGTGTCGGTCCAGTGCTTGCGCCTTCCTCTATAAAACCAGATGTCATGCATAGCAATATAAGCATGTTGTTTACTCGAAGAAGCGTCTCCGAAAAAGTGGTTGATTAAAGCCAGCTCAGGCACAGTGGTATGGCACGCCCCAGCAAACCTGGCAGCCAAATGACAAACTAAACATACATTGGTTCAGCAAATTGGTGTCTCAAAAGCGTCCCTAGTGTGCGATTGTGAGTCGCCGTGCGTATTTACCTGGCCTGTGCCGGTGTTCTGTCGATTTATGCTGCCTTGTCGAAAAATGCTATCGTAGTGCTAATCGATAACTCTAACCTCCCCAATTCCTAACCCCTTAACCCTTCACCTAAACCCTAACCCTAACCCCTAAAACCTAACTCTAATCCCAAAACGGTGGAATTGCACATGCGCAGAAAGGGTCGATAGCACGTCTCAATAAGTAGGATTTTATGACTGAACACCTGGCTGGAAAAGACACCATATTCTCCACCACCCTATACCGGAAAAGCTTGAAGAAACGTGGATGATTTTACACTTATTAAGAGCATTGATTTAAGTCATGTGCAAGTGTCCTCTCTTCATCACTATCACCAAGACTGCAATTATAAATTTAAGTCTCCTCCACATCGCGTTTATTAAGCATTCAAGTCTGCACCCTGATGAAAGTGCTAAGCGGTAGCGCCCTCTAGTGTATGAACCGATATTTCCCATTGCTGCCCAGCGTCCTACACTGAGGTCCACATGTTTGTTCCAGTTTCAGAGGGATATATTTGGGTCTTCTTCCATTTGCAAGAATAAGCCCCCACTGGGATAGGCTATACAGGATTTTATTGCAAAGAAGTATATGATTACATAATACCAAAAAGGAGTACCATAAAGATAGCTTCCGAGCCATTTTCAAATAAACAGTTGCTCTTTTAATCATATCGTTAACACTGATGTTTATGAATGTAAAATATGCTGTACATACTCCCGTGTGTATCGAATAAAGTGTAGATCTGCATAAAAGCTGTCGGATCTGGATTAATTTAAGATAATTACGCCAACCACCAAACGCTATGCCGTTTCCACTGGGAATTTGCTGGAAAACATGTGATGTTACCTGTGTTAATGGCGAACGGCGTCCGGCCTGATGAATGGTCCCATTATCTGAATGCGGGTCATCATCGCAGAAACGTCAGAAATGATTCATTATTATTCACAAAAACACGAAATAGAAATAAACTCTATATTAAATCTCAGCACGAAAACATGGGAAACTGACTGGATTTGCGAACATGCCATACTGCACATTTTGCTTATTAATACTACTTGTTATTATAACGGGGAGACTATGTGATTCCCTACGGATTCCGCATTCGTGTACATAATTACAGTGTGCACCAGTGTGCCTCCTTGTAATTCTACACGAGTACGTGCACAATAAAGGTCGACATTCATTCCCATATTTACCGAGGTCTCTGTAGGAGGATTTTTAGACTCCCTTAAGCTATATTGTCAAAAACAACGACGCACGCAGCAGCGCCTGCCGCATTTATACAACAGCAACGGAGGGAAAGGGCATAACAGATATTATACTCAGAAATTCGCTCAGGAGTTTGATTTGTACCGTAATAACTTTGTACGTGAATGTTCTGGTGTCACCAGTCTTAGGCTGATCTAAGGATTTCCCTGGATCATTGATTAAACTTTTTAAAAACATAAATGTGGTATACAGAATGGATTCATTATCCATTACCCGACAAATGGGGACATGGTGGAGAGAATTTATGGGTGGGAACAGTCTGCGACGAACTCTAGAACACATGGTGTATCCTGCGATACTGTAGAGATTAATTTTCCTAACTGGCCAGTAGGCCTACTCTTTGACAGAAAACCACATATACGGCACAAATTTGGCAATCATTAAAAGTTACGCAGCAGACGTCACCGGGTATTCCGGCAGCAAGCAGAAATGGAACAATAAACGAAAGAAGAGCCTTTTCAAAATTTTCTGTCACCGATTCACACTGTGACGTATGATGACAGCTGGGGGAGGGGGGTAGATCAAAAAGACACTGACAGTTCCACCGTTTTCACCATTTACATTTATTAACTTCTTTAGCCTGTCCACAAAGCTCCCTTCTCGTTTATCCCCGGACTGAAAATATCGTTTGCAGTTAAATAAAAATGTAAGTCGCTGCGGTTTTCGAAACAACGATCATGCTTCTCACCTTGCTGTGCTTCAAATCTCCCAGAAGCGTCCATCTCCGCTGACCGGCGACGGCCTCAGCTTGAACCCCCTGCATTTAATTCCCCATCACGCTCCACTTAAATTCTGCCCATTAGTGTGAAAATCTTCATATCTTCAACGTCAAATAACATATTTAAAAAGAAGAAATAAAAAAATCCAGTACCAAACCAGGAGAATGTATAAATTGTGGCTTCACCTCAGGCAACGAGAGAGGTCAGAATCACCAATCCGCGGTACTTGAAACAAACTGACTCTATACACACAGACTGTAAAACTGAGCAGAGGAATTACCATCCACTTTCCATAAGGTTCTGAAGTAGAAGAGAAGGCAGTTTTGATGGCAATAATGTTTCGGTTCCTAAGTGATGCTGGTGACCTAAATAATGTGGGGGAAAGACTCAAAAGTCCAGTTCAAATGACATGGAAACATTTTTTATACTAAAAAAAATACTGGTAAGGAGAAATTAAGAAGATACGTCTGTATTGTTTCCACACTGAGACAATGCCTCGCCAGTATTCCCAGTCTGTTTTGACACTGCTTCAGTATAAAGCACGAAATTCATGTAAACATAATATTACAATAAAAACGAGAATTAAAAAAAAAATCTGAGGGACCAATATTAACAACGATGGCGACAGCTACAGATTTACAGCTGGAGAAGGTGTTGCACGATGGGGTCGTTTACTTCTGCTGCAGATACTCTGCTCGTGTTTATTTTAGGAGAGAGCATAATGTGAGGTGGTGCCCCCCCCAATGATAAGGCACATGTCTCTTGAAGAACCGTAGCACCTCTTATACCCAAGCGAAGTTCACCAGAGGGAA
This sequence comes from Brevimyrus niger, assembly GCA_015164015.2. Lineage (NCBI taxonomy): Eukaryota > Metazoa > Chordata > Actinopteri > Osteoglossiformes > Mormyridae > Brevimyrus > Brevimyrus niger. The sequence continues at coordinate 102,851 of JAABNY020000003.1, read as the reverse complement.
GACTTCCTGTTCGAAACGGGAAGTGCGGAACATCGCGTCGGAACTTCAGAACGTTCCTCTTTGGCTCCCTCCTGGTGTCTGTCGGGCTGCAGGTCCGAATTCGGGCAGAAAGGGGCGCTGCCGCAAAAATGAGGCAGGAGAGCATCCAACCTGGCCGGGGTGGGGGATAGGGGTTGGCGGAGGGGGGTGTCAGTTAATTTCTGTCGGCGTTAAGTCCTGGCCTGGACGCAAACGTTGGGCCGTCTCGTGGGCACATAGCCGTGCTTGCAGTAGCACTTGAAGGAGCCCAGCGTGTTGATGCAGCGGGCGTTCTTGCAGGAATTGATGCGCAGGCCCGGTTCCGTGCATTCATCAATGTCTGTCCGAAAACAGAGTGAGGGCTTCAACTAGACGAGCTTACATACACAGTGCAGAGTGAGTTTGATGCGTCAGTTTGTTTTCCTTCATCCCAAGTTCATGGCCGAATTCTCAAGCTCCATCAATCTGGGATGCAAGTGTGTGCTCATGGGTACAGGTGTGTCTGTCTGTGTGATAATCTTGCTGGTTTATGAGGACCCATGCTGAGGTAAGACAGCTTCTTGTGAATAAGAAGTCACAGGATGTTCTAATGTCACAAAATATTTGATGGTGACAAGTTTATAAAAAAATGTTGCCTGTTAACTTACTGCCAATTTTGCAGACTGTAGATATATTTATGATTCACCTGTTTAATGTTTGTTAATATGTTGTATCTCGAATCTTAAACTTATGTTCCCTGTTCACGGCCCTGGAGCCACGCAAACGTGTAATTCACAATTCGCAATTGTGCTTGTCACAAATTTCAAACTTGAAAATATATATATATATTTTACATCTACTTTTAAAGACAGACATGCTAAACGGATTGCTTGCTGTTGGTTTCTGTTTGCTTTCATCTGTCCCTTTGATTGGTTAGACAGGTAGGTCACATGGTTTCCACGTAAACGCGTGCCCGTGCCCGTACCTGTGCAGCGGGTTCGGGAGTGGTCCAATCGGAAGCCTGGGTTGCACTCGCACACGGTGCCCAGGTAGGAGGGCACACAGCGGCCGTTGGTGCAGCTGCACTCGTCCGAGTCCTCCTCCGAGCTGTCACCACCTGGACCAGGGACAGCGAGATCAAACACCTGGGACCCCCCCCTCTCCGATCCAGCACGTTCTCTACAAGAAGCTCCAGTCAGAAGTGCTGAGTCACTCCCCCCAATCCTATGCAGCCTGAAGACTCACAATTCAATCACCATCCCTCCCCCAAAATATAGATATATCTAACAGATGGGTTTCGTAGTTTGATGCTACGGCCGAGCATATTGATCTGCCGTGCTAATTAACGCATGGAGTGTCAGTGCTGCTCCACGCCCATCTGTCAGTGCCCTGTCAGCGCTGTCGATGTCATCACGCCCCCTGGCGGCGGCGGCGGACGCCCTGACCGCGTCTCGGCATCTCGGCCACGTCCGTCTCCAGGCGCGCGGACGTGAGAAGAGATTCGCAGCGGTGGGCGGCCGGACAGGAAGTGACACGCACCCGGTTTGTAGCTGACGAAGGCGGCCGGACAGGAAGTGACACGCACCCGGTTTGTAGCTGACGAAGGCGGCCAGCGAGTCGACTTCGCCGTCGGACTCCGTGTCCAGATGCATCTCGCAGAGTTGGACGAAAATGCCTATACGCGGGAAGGGAGGAGCATGGCGGGTAAACACTCAGATAAGCAGGTAAACATTCGGGTAAACATTGGGATAAACTGCTGAACACTTAGGTAAACAAACAGATAAACAGGTGAACACTCAGGTAAACAATGAAATAAACAGGTAAACAATGAAATAAACAGGTAAACATTCAAGTAAACAGTGAAATAAACAGGTAAACATCCAGGAAAACAGTAAAATAGACAGGTAAACATTCAGGTAAACAGTGAAATAAACAGGTAAACATCCCTCCTTAGACTGCTGCCCCCGTGACCCACACCTTCTCAAAGAGGTTAGACCTTGCTTAAGGTCTCCAAAGATTAATGCTGCCTCTGCCTCCATCAATCAGTGTCACCGGCTGAAAAAAAAGTCCCGCCCCTGCCAGCGGCGCACCCACCCACCGGAGTTCCTCTGGGGGCAGGTGCGGCACTCGGGGCCCCAGCCGCGACCGTAGTGGCAGCAGCACTCAGAGTAGGTAACCATGAGGCCCTTCTGGGGCCGGCTGCAGATGAGGCCCTCGTCCACCTGAAGGAAGCACACGTCCTTATGGGCGGCCGTGCGGTCTGGGGGTGCAGGAAAGAGAGAGAAAGGAGAGCAGGGGCTTAGACCTCCTCAGGACCGGCCCAAGCATGCTTTATCCCTGGGGAGCGGAGTTTTCAAACAGGGTATCGCTGGCTTGTACGCCTGGGTAAACTTGTTAGTTCAGCGACTGGTTTTAGTCTGGCCTTATCAGAGAATTTCCCATAATCCTCCACTTCGACCAGCTGCCAGTTTCTGCTGACAAAACATAAATCCCAGAACGCACAAATTTTAACCTTAAAAAGGATATGAAGCATTTTAAGGATTTACGAACACCTAATAATTTACATTAGAGCCACCTACATTGTGGATTGCTAAGACTTCAGACGCTTGAATATGTACATCAAAATGTTGATACCTACCGTAAAATATAAAACATAAGATAATAGTAATAATGTAATATATAAAACGGGAGAAACTTGAAAATGTCATTTTTTCATAGAGCCAACTGATCTGTTAAGTTATTCCGAAGCCAGAAACACAGTCTGTTCACACATAGTAGCTAAATGTTTGTTCGCATCTAATTATGACAGATTTCTGATGCAATAAACATCTTGTTGAAAAACACTCGACTAGATGTCCTTCTGGCTGTGAGAAGAAGCTGGACGCCACTGCAGAGGGACATGTGGGGTGTACGGCCCAGTCTCAAGCAGAACTGGAAAGGGGGGGTTCATTAGAAACCCTAGGTTGGGGGGGGGCAAACTGGGGACCAGAATTTTTTCATTAATCAGCAATAAGAAGCCCAGTGCTATGTGATATATTGAGTGAGGATCGACCGTCCTGCTTGGTTGTTGGGTTCAGGTGTGCTGGGAGCTGGGAGAGAGCAAAAACGTGGACCGTCTGAGGATCCCCGAGGACCGGATTGGGAAACAATGAACTGATCTACACAATCCACTCCTAAACAAGAAAGGTCAAACGGTTCTCCACCCTGGTCCTGGAGGTATACAGTCTGTGTGGCTTGTAACTCTACCTGCGCACTTGGTTCGGTCTGCACTGACCACAGCACTGTTTCAGATCCAAAAAGTAAAAATCCAGTCCAGCATATTGTTTCAAACAACCAGTAGGAAATAAAGAGTCACAGTCACAGAGTACTTAGCTGGTTAGTTGAAACAAAATCTTGGTCTGTATTTGTACTTTCTGGACCGGAAATGTCCACCCCTTCTATCTAGAACTGGAACCCGGGCCCCTGTGTTGATTCTCGGCCTGTTATTTGGTTACAGAAAGCCAGGAGACACACGGAGACTGCGGCAGCTCAGCAGGGCAGGGAAGGCGAGCCGGCTTCCCGCCGCTCATACGCACCGTCGTAGACGCACTGCTTGAGCGCAGCGCTGAAGGTGTGTGGCTGCGTGCAGATGCAGTGGTAGGAGCCGGGCGTGTTGACGCAGCGCCCGTTCTGACAGTACGACGGGTCCTCGCACTCGTTGACATCTGTAAGAGGCGCCACGGAGAGGGGTGACAACTGGGGGAGGGGGGGAGAGTCTTGGGCAAGAAGCCATGATGGGTGGGTAACTGTAGACCACACCAGGGATGTTTCTCAATATGCATACTTGACCGTACTTGAGTTATCGTGAACCCGTATGATGTCATGTTCGGTTGCCAAAGACCAGGTCCAATACTCAAGGACAGAAGTGCAGAGGACTGTAAAAACCCCCAGATGATATTCTTGCCCCGCCCCTAATATCAAGGATGCATCGGTTGTATCTTCGCCAAATGATACCAATCCCATGATTCATTGCGGCCCAAGTTCGTTCCTGGGAGGCAAGTTAGCTAGACCGCTCTTGCCAAGACCACAGGTACGACCTTTGCGTTCTTGGTATTGAGAAACACCCCACAGCCTCTGGGATACAGGAAACCCACAGACCCCCCCAGTATGGCATATGCTCATTGGCTAATAAAAACAGGAAGTGACTACTTAGACAGGAAGCGTCCCCTCTCAAGAACGTCATCATTTCAAATTAATCTCATCTACATTCCAAGGTCACATGCATTTAGTTTACAATATGGCTGCCGATGGACTTGTATGTACTGTAGTGTCAGACCACAACCATTGACAACTCTAAGATTTCTCCTAGGGGTTTTAAAGGTGAGAGTAGTTAAAATACAACGTTCAAATAGCATTTTCTTCTGACCACTAGGGGGACCCCTTGCCACTACAGCTAATGTTTAGTCCCACCCCCCCCCCGTAATGCAAACACTCACCACCTTGTTCCTCTGGGGTGATGCAGCTATTGCGATCGCTGGCCAGGATCCAGGGCGGGGTGCATATGCAGTAGTAGGTGTCCGGGGTGTCCACACAGTGCCCGTTCCTGCAGTTGGCTGGGTCCTGGCACTCATTCACACCTGCGGCAGAGCAAACTGTATGTCACGGAGATGCTCTACACCCCCTACAAAGATCTACTTTCCCTACTTTAATTCAGTGCTGCATTATATATAAAAATCTAACGGCACTTTTTCACTGGCATACAGGAACCAAGCCGTGCTCGACCTGTACCATGATGAGAGACTAGTTACAGTGCAGTTCCAGGCTCACTTTGGTTTTCCACTGCAGAAGGATTGGCTCAGTAAAAGGCATCATTTTTTTTGCAAATAGGAGGTTGCAAATTTTTAAGGAAGGAGTTAACAGGAATGCATCAGTACATCACAATGTGCGATACTACTAATAATTAGATATCGAAGATGCCCTTGTTTCCTTCATAAAATCCATGCATATCAACACCAAACGCCGGTACAAAGGAACCTTGGTTCTTCTAAGTCTCACATCTTGTACAGTACTGTTCCCGACCATTATCCTTAGGTAACAAATGTCTCTCGGTTGTCGAATGTATTTTTTGTTCTCAACCAACCAACCCTTTCCTGCTAAAATACATGTGAGAAAGCATGAGTCTTTTTTACACATAAACAAAGTACAGAATGAGTCAGTCTATCCCTAATGCCTTAGTGTGATGAACATCGCCGCCAAATTGTGCTGTGAATATTCTAGTGTTTTTTTCATTCATTGCTCATACTTTGTTGTTGAATAAGACACGACGGGTCCTAAGAAGGTTAGTGATAGCAGCAAACCAAAAAGGAAAGTCTAAATGATTGTATGCCGTTAACTCTCTACATTACAGGTAAAGTGCAATTTTTCATTTATTTGATGTATTTATCGGTTTTAAAGCTTTTATTTATGGTTTTTACATTAGGCATGAATTTATACAGGTTTAAATAGCCAATCATTTAGGGGGCTGGAACAGATCCATCTTTATTTTACATTATTTCTAATGGGAAAAATTGATTCAGTTTCAACCAAATCAGTTCTTGAATAGTCGGATTAAGTTCCCATTATTTTTTCCCATAAAAAATAATGGAAAACCAATTAATTGGTTCCCAGCCCCCGAAAATTACACCTAAATATTTTTTTAGCATTTAAACACAAAATGAACAGGATAAAACAAGCAGAACATTTTTTTCTTAACGGCTTCCAAAACGATAACGATCTTATCCCAACATTAATATCATTACCCCTGTCCTGCCCCGATCGTCCGCTCCTTCCGAGTGTCACGCCCCCTCGTTAACCTCGTGTGGGATACCCATGTGATCTGCTGTTTCTGGTTGTTGTCATTAGTCCTCTGTATTAAGTCCGCGTTTCAGTTTGTTTCCCCAGTCTGGTCATTGGGT
>JAABNY020000003.1:75020-89749 GCA_015164015.2 Brevimyrus niger | reverse complement strand
CAGAACAGATGGATGTGCCACTCATGTGTGAATTAAACTTATTTCCCCGACAGACGTCAACATTCATGTGTGTTTCGGGGGCAATAACAAACCTGCTCAGTGGATTTAAGAGTAAGACACTGTGAATCAAACGGGCTTTGGTAAGAAGATCTTGTGCAAATATCAGGCTGTACCATCGGTAATCAAAGGCCAGTGTCATTGCAGAAGTGTGTGTGTGTGTGTGTGTGAGAGCAGAGTGGGGTTTGTATACAGTTCTGTGCAAGTCAGTCAAAAGTAATGTTTAAAGCTATTTAGCTGAGTAGTAAGTAGTGTAGTTGGACACTAACACAAAGATTATTTAAGCGTCATTGTCTTTGGCTGCCTAAAACCTCAGCACAGTGCCTTGTATTACAAGGTGGGGAACAAATGTCCTTACAATGTGACAGAAGTAACAAGCTGTGTGTCTCACTGTGGGGAGGAGATAGATTATTCTGTTCCAGTAAATTTTATTGTTGCACAATTTTTTGGGGGGGAAACCCAGTGTTATAAAAACCTGTGACTGCAATCGAAAAAAACTAAAAATGCCAACTGTCATCTATTTTGTTTGGTTACTTATGGTTAAGGTTAGGGCTGGGTGGGGGGTAAAGGTTCTCATGGGCAGGATTAGAGTTTTCCCTTAGAAATGAATGAACGATGCCCACGGAGGCATGAATACAAACGTGTGTGTGTGTGTGTGTGGGGGGGGGGGTGTTTTTGATGGCGATGCAGAGAGAAAAACCAAGTAAACACAGGGGGGGGATATAAACAAACACACAGAAACTCACACGCTCAGCCTGTGTGAACCCACACTGTGTACACAGCAGTGCGTCTCACCACCGAAGCACGGGAAACACATGACCTCTATTTAATACAGTGTAGCGCAGTTCATGCAGTAGCCACCAGATGGCGGTAGATCCTCAATAATCTTCTCATTGGCCCACTCTTTCATGCTAGCGCTGATGCCGTTTGCCTTCTCCTTTTCCATAATCATAGTCAGTTAGTCAAAAGAATGATTTATATAGCCATACTATAAATCTTACAAGACCCGTCCATTTTTACCACTTTTTAAACACATAAATATACACAAACTCATACTCTACAGACAATTTAGCGACATTGGTTAGCCAGCTGCATGTGTAATATAAAAATTATTCAACTTTAACAAATATCTGGCTGCCTGTATTACTTTTAAAAACGTCATCCATGAAATACATTTGTTATATGGATTGCTGTGTCCCTGTACTATCCTCACACCAATAAGCCCAGCTTGAGTAACACTATATTTAAGCACCTGAGGAAATAAAATGTAATGACCCCATTAACACACAATAACAGAGCATAAGGTATTTTATTAGGAAACAAGAAAATTGATTTTTTTTTTTTTTTGCTTCCTGGGGGGCGGGGGGCGGGGGGCAGAAAGGATCATTAGGATTATAAATGGCAGCAGGAAGTCCCCACAAAAAGTGTGTCTGTGTGTATGCTATGCATGTATTACATTGTGGGGACCAAATATCCCCACAATGTGATTAAAAACCTGTTATTTTGACAGTGTGGGGACCATTTCTTTGCTCCCCTGAAAGGGAAATTCAATTGTATAAAAAAAATCTGTGACTGCAATCAAAACACTAAAAAGGCCAAAAGTTGTGAGTTTAGTTTGGCTATTTATGGTTAAGGTAAGGGCTGGGTTAGAGGGTTAAGGTCGTCATGGCTAGGATTAGGGTTATGCCCAAATAAATGAATGGTCCCAATGAAAATATGAGTAGAGGTCTGTGTGTGTGTGTGTGGGAGGGGGTGTGGATGGTGTTTAATTCATGGCAGCCATGCAGGTCGTCAGGCAGGAATGCGTGACTCACCGTAGCAGACTCCCCCCTGGGCCTGGTGCCCAGGTAGGCAGGGTATGCACTCGTATGAACCAGGCCTGTTTTCGCACTGACCATTGGGACACGTCCGTGGGTCCCGGCACTCGTTGATGTCTGCATTGGAAGAGCAGACCACAAACAGACCACTTCTCGCATAAAGTTATGGTCGATGCAGAGGAGTGTTTCCCAACCTGGTCAGTCTACATTTGCGCTCCCACCCAGCTCCCAGCAGACCTGAAGCAGGTATTCGGTGTGTCCCCAATTGTTTGGTTAGGTCATGATTGTTTGGTTCAAATGTGACGGACCAAATTATGTAGACTGTCAGGGGGAGAGGCTGGGCTGAGAAAATCTGGTGTAGAGCATTTTTGCATAAATGGCAACAGAATGCACCTAATGTACTTTTAGAGGCACTAGTTCTGTGGTCTATACTACGAAGGGGGGTTACTGGCTTATCGGGGTAACTTGTCGGATTTAAGGTGGTCTGGGAAAAATGTAATTGAACGAATATGAAGTCCATTTAAACTGTGGTACCTTAAATCCGACAAGTTACCCCGATAAGCCAGTAACGCCGCTTCGTAGTACAGGCTGCAGGTTACTTCCCGGTAAGTACACAAACATCTATCTGGAAAAGTGTCCGCGTGCAGGAACAAGCTATAAGAGGGACTTTCGGAGGGACTTTCATTTCTAAAAGTGTCTGAGGAATATTCTTTGGACGACACAGCACTTCCTGCTGTCTGCGCAGACAGACAGGAGGGGGCAGCAGAGAGGCCACACTGACCTTCACACACAGGCTGCCGGTGTGACCTGCTCTTGAAGCCCTCAAAGCACTCGCACTTGTAGCTTCCCGGCAGGTTGACGCACTTGCCTCCCTCGCCGCAGGCGTGCGGCTTGTAGCACTCGTTGACGTCTGTGAGACACACACACACACACAAGCGCATGTGCTAGGATTCCGGACCGGCCACGTCTCGACTGGGTCTGGCTCGGCTGATTGGGCGGGAGGAACGACCAATGGGGGGGCTTGAGAACAGTCATCCGGAACGCTATGGCGCGGCCCGGCACATTTATTCAAACTATCCTGATGGTCAAAGGTCATTATCTGAGCAGGCTGCACTGTGCGAGAATTAACACCAGGTGCCCGGGATGTCTGCTGATGATGACGCTGATGATGACGATGATGAAGACGACGGTGACATAAGAGCCACCTGGAGGCGGGGGGGGGGTGTTTGCTTCAGTCCCAAAACCCTTCTGCCCTGGACCGTTGCTCACCTACACATTTGAGCTTCCCTTGGTGGACCAGGAGCTTGTAACCATGGAGACAGCGACACCTGTACGAGCCCATGGTGTTGACGCAGGAGCCTCGTCCGGATCCACAGGGGTCCGACTCACACTCATTGTCATCTACCAGGAAGGCAAACATTGAAAGGCATAAATGACACTCAAGTAACCAGGCTTGGCTTCTCAAAGACAAGGGATCCGATTATTAATGAACGGGAAAAGGCGTCGTTTGGTCCTAAACAGAAACCTGAACATTTTTGTGCATTTAGCCATTAATTTGGCTGAAATGAGGATTTCTGATTGTGGTTTAAGCTAAGATGGCTGGTTCTGCAATGTGCTTCGATTTTAAAGTAAAAAGCCTAAAACCCGGAAACTCAAAACCACCGACAGGAATGGAAATCCGGAGAAAATAAAATCTTCGCTCTCCGACATTAAGATCTAATGGCCTCGCTGTCGCGTTCGCCCGGTGAGCTTCCCCGTAATTCTTATCATCCGGAACGATACTGCATGAAAACCATCGTTTCCGTTCCAGATCTGTGGCTTTAAGAGGTTTACCACTCTTGGCACCGAAGGGTCACATTCCATGCTGCTCTGCTCGACCCCGAAATCGCACAGAGCGTCGCTTCCTGCCTGCAGACCTGCCATCAGCGTCACCCAGGAGAGCGGGGATCAATTAAGCCAGCCGCAGTCCTGCTGTCATGGCAACCAGAATGTGGCTTTGGTGATTTTATTTTATTTTTTTAAAAAAAGTCTGACTACACGTGTGATTTTGGACTCTCCTGCGGGTCGCGAGGAAGTGACCGTCGCGGCCGAAGCCAACAGCGTTAGCGTTAGCCAATCGCGCGTGGCGGTCAGAAAGGCCCCGCCCCCCTCTCACCCACGCAGCTCTTCCTCTGTGGGTGGGGCCGGTAGCCGGCGTGGCACTGACACGTGAAGCCGTTCTGTCCGTTAATGCAGTCCCCGTGGCCACAGATGTTCCTGTTCAGCCGGCACTCGTCTGTCTCTGCAGCATGATAAAGGCCGGGGCGAGGGGCGGGGCAATGGGCGGGACAACGGACGGGGCGGGATTAGAGTGGGAAAGTGGGCGGGGCAAGAGTAGGGTAATGGGAGGGGCATGACACAGGACACAAAGTGTAAATCATGGTTATTGTTTCGCCAGAATAAACACAATCAAAATGGCGGGCAAATATGGGCAACACTGTGGTCATTACCTGTAACCGTATGTGGATCTTACGTATGAGACTGGCCTCACATACATGTACTGTCCTGCGCCTGCCCTTTGCTTGCATCCTGTATCCTGTATGTAATGTATCCCTGTGCAAATGGCAAATAAAGCCGTCTATCTAGTCTTATCTTACGTCTTCGGAAGCAGCCCCGTCTACTCAAAATCTATTACTCGCCGGTAATTCTTTTGTATTGTCTGCAGTTCCATTCTTTCATGATCAACGTGCTCTTCACCGCACAGCAATATAAGCCCTTAAGAACACGGTTAATAATGCAAACGCTCAGGAGGATTCTAGTTTACATGTGTTTTGGGGGACGGAGAGCGTAGTCCAAAGCAACTTTGCTGGGATTCAAGCTAAACAGAAACATCATGGACATTTAAGGCTGGAGGCACAATGCTGGCAGGAGCCATCGTGCTCCTATGTCCCAGAGGGTATTATTGTACTTTTACGGGAGAGTAAAGCTGCATGCCCTCCGAGGATGATTTATTACGTGGCGCGGAATGGCTGCTAACAAAGGAACGACTTTTTTGTGTGTAAAGTCGTAAAAACAGGCAGAAATGTGTCCCTACAACACTAATCGGGATGATGGACTGGGAGATGGATGGATGTATGTACGGATGGACAGACGGAGGGATGGAGGGATGGACGGACAGACGAGCGGAAGATTGATCCAACAGACGGAAGGATGGATGGGCAGATGGACGGATGGATGGATGCATGAATGATGGATGGATGGATGATGGATGGACAGACGGGATGATGGATGCATGCATGAATAATGGATGATGGCACAGAGCTGTCACCTACAATGTTGGGATGTGGAGGAGATGCACTCTTATTGGCTCTGTGCTATGGTACTATGCTGGGATGTGTCCCGACCCCCCAGCAAAAGCCAGTGCGACACCAGGGATGTGACGGCGGAGTCACTCACGTGTGATCTGCGTCTGGGCTACCTCTAAGGAGTCCCTCTCTGGAGCCACTTTTATTATGGGATGCGGGGTGGGTTTGGCCACAATCACTAGGGGGGCAGAGAAAGAAAGGAAGCATTCAGGAGCCTCTCCCATCCCCACCCCCAGCCCCTCCCAGCTCGGGACGGACGCACGACCCGCATGATGTAATCAGGGGCAAATCTGGGCGCTGAAACCAGAGACGGCCAGCGAACATCGGCGCGCTGGATATTTCCACACCCCGCCATCAGTTGAATCTAAAACAGATCTTTTTCTTCTTTTAAGCCATGTAGTATTCAGCCACTTAGGCAAAAAAAAAAAAAAAATCGGCACGAAGCAGATCTTCAGCCCAGATAAAATTCTCATGTTACGATAATTTATAAGAAAACAGCAGCCATAGAAGTCACAGAGTGGTTCATTCAGCATCTCCAATGGGCCGGAACTATCAGACCAAAATCAGGGCAACCGAAAGACGCCAAAAACAAAGCTGAAAGATGCCAAAAACATTCTAAAACGCAGACCAAAACGAGGGAGCGACAACCATTGAATCAGATAGCTGCAACAATCGCATAGTGACAAGCGTCACCGTAGTGTTCTTATTAGCTGCACACGTCCATTTTTAACCCACACAGCATGCAAAGATAAAGGCTTGGCAAAAACGATGCAGTCCTCAAAGACGAAAGGCACGGGGCTGAGGAAGAGCGGTTGGCTGAAGGCCTACCGGGCATCTGGGGTCTGTGCGTGCTGACGGTGGAGGTCTGCGTGGGCGTGGTCACCACCTGGGGCACCTCCCTCTGGGGCGGCTGAGAGGCACCAAAACAAAGGCAACAAAATTCATACGACATTTCAGTTAATGCGGACGTCACACACGTACGAGAAGGTTATCCAGCCAAACGAGAGATGAAGGGCGACAGCAGTGGCTGTAGACTTCAAAAATGAGGAGGGTCCGACGCCGCAAAGCCAACGGCTGCCGACGGTCCGGTCGGTCTAACAGAGAGGCCATTCTGGACACAGGCAGCGTGCCGCTTCCCTCGACTGCTCTCAGGTTCGAACATCCGTCCACGTCCCACGGTGCCGTGTTTCATCTCCGCTTTCTCGCGAGAGGCGGAGCTTCGATCCACGAGGCCCGCGCTGCCATTGGAGGCTTGGCTGCCGGGTCAAAGGTCAAAGTCGGCCATCTTGATTTCGCCACACGGAGGGGCGCCTCGGACACGTGTCCCCTGCACCTCCTTCACCACAATTTACTGGGAACTCTTCGCGGAACGGCAGCCAGTCACTGACGGTTCGATGCAGCTGGTATCTTCGCATCCACCCAGAATTTGCTCGGTTTCCGGAAGGGTTTGTCTTGTTCCTTTATATATTAAACTGCTCTGACACGTTTCCACAGATGGGTTGGTGTTAATGGACAGATTGACGAAAGAGAGCAACTTACTTGCAGCTTGATCTCTGAAAGAAAAACAGAAAAGAACGTCATCAATTCAAATGAGGCTGATGTCAGTGATGAAGTACTGCATTTTAATATGATTACTGGAGGATAACACAGTGACTGAAGTGTGACGCTTTTCATGAAGATTTACGGTAAAATGGGTAAAATGGCTGCTTTGTTAGGATGCTCTAACTCCCCTCTAAGTACCGCAAGTTGTGGAATTAAACACTGGACTGAAAAAAGCATGAAAATCATACACCACCTAAGAGCAGCCTGATTCCTCTGACAATCGGACCATTCTTTACAGATGATGTCTCCCAGCTGTCTTGTGGTGACCAAACAGGTCTTTACTTCACATGCTGCATGCCAGTGGTCTGTCCCGATAGGAATCGCGCCAAGCTTTTCTTAACCGTTAACTGTACTCGCAGGTCCCTTAGAGCGACCAGAACTGTACGCATACTGGCTGGAACGTTGCTTGGCTAATTAGGGGGCTGTGGCCGAGAACGGAAGGTCATTGGTACAAATCCCGCTCTCGGCGGAACAGAACGGCCGCACCCCCTCCGGGCCGTAGAGCAGGGCCCTTAACCCCCTAGAAAAACGGCAGGTCCTGTGCTCCGACGCCAAGCGATACTGTCACCTCTGTGTGTGTGAAGGAGAGCATGATGGGATATTCGACAGCTAACATTCCAATGCACTTGCACAAATGGCAAATGAAGTTTCATCATGAGAATTATTATTATTATTCTTTCTGTGTGAATGGACGGATGGAGAGAGAGATATGTAGATAGATATATAGATCCTTTATTAATCTCTGGAGGGAAATTTGCGCTTGTGGACAGTGCAGGTTAATCCAGGGCTCCAGACTAACTTTCCTAGCGGTAGCACTGCCGCTAACAGCTTTTCCAGTTGGTTGCACCAGCACATGATGTGGTCACACCCTTTTTTTTGGAACAGCGTGGTATTAATGAATGGCCTTGCATGCTGATGAATACACTGAAGAAAGACCGACATTGACTCAAGACAACTGCACTCGTTAAGCCCTTGAAATTCAACACCAGGTAAGTGTTCCCTTCGTACCGCAACCTCAGGGATTGTGCTGGTCATTGCGGCTGAAAGTGATATTATTGTTTTCTCTGCTGGCTCAGTTGGTCTGCACTCTCATTCGTCACCTGTGCCGACCGCTGAGCCTCTCATTGGCTCTCCCTCTCGACCAGCCTCCCCCGTCCCCTCATTTTGCTATTTTGTTATTTAAACGAATTGGCTACAGACTGCTTCATTTTTGGGACACGTTAACAAGACAGCTAAAGGTTATTTAGCACATTTTATAATCAGTGCATGTATACATACGCGCTCCCATATGCAGATAGGGAGAAACCAACCAACTGAGCAAAAAAAAAAAATAAGCAAAAATACAATTATAAATACTAAGAAAAAAAAAAAAGTCAAATCATAATTTGTTACCGCAATTCCCGTGCCGGGCAACATTCTAATGATTATCATATTAACTCGCACACTCTCAATGAATGGCCGCAGTCTGGAACCTTGGGTTAAACTGATCCAGGTCTATGGCCGCCAAAGAGTCTCCTGCGAGGAATCTGTCTTTTATGTATACAAGATAAAAAAAAATGTACATTTTATTCCATATGTCACATGCAACCCAAATAAAGACGACCCAGTTCTTTGTCAGTCAGCACAGTCTGTACCTCCAGTCTGTTTCTAAAGAAGATTAGAGACTTCTTAGAATTGTGGGACGCGCAGATGCCAATGTAAGGAATCAGGCCCTGATTTATGGCGACAGTTTGAACCTCGAACTTGCGAGCTTCACAGCTTCGGCGCCTTTGTGTCAGATCCAAAACTCATAAAATGATTCGAATTTTTTTAGCACGGCGCAGAAGGTCGCAGACTACCGTCTGGCAGACCTCCGTGGCTGGGGGGGAGGTGTACGGATCGGGAGTGCGTCCCGTGGTCCACGAAAGTGCGGCGGCCGCGCCTTTCCCTCGAAAGAGAGGAACCCAGGCGAATGGCTTTCAGCCAATGAGAATCATGTCAATGTGCCCCGCCCCAAGCCACCCACCCTGATGTTTGCCGTCAGTCTGGGACAGGTGGAGAAGCTGCTCCAGGTTTGGGTAAAGCTGCAGCATCTGGGGGGAGATGATCAAGCTCCCCGAGTACGTCTGGTAGGAGTAGCCCTTCCCAGCGGGACAGATTTTACTGAAGGAGGCTGGGAATCCGGGGGGTAGAGAGAGGGAGGGGGGTTAGGGCATAAAATGGAAAATCATCGTTCAAAGAGACGAGCTTGTTATTGATATTAATTAAAAAGACACACCTATAACCCCAGATACTGCTTCATACATCGCATTATTAATCTTATTTTAATCTTATTTAATCTTTAATCTCTATTATTAACTCAGCCTGATATTTTTTTTCGTTACGCATTTCCCTAAAAATGACGCCATTGCATGCATATGGATATAAATCAGAAACGTGTAAATAAGATAGAAAGTTCATCTGAAAGAGAGACGACCATGGGACAGGAGCCAAGGACTCCGTCTGCGGCTTCGCAGTACCGGGCGACGCGATGCATTTCAATACCGTAAATATCAGAATATTGGAGCCTGCTTGTGGCTGTTCACTGTCTGAAGCCTATTGTCCCTGGCAGAGGTGGCAATTTCAGGTCCAAAAAGTAAAAAAATTCAGACCATGATTTTGTTGCAACCAACCTGTTGAGTACTCTGTGACTGAGACTCTTCATGCTCGACTGGTGAGAAGTAAATCATGGTCTGGATTTTTTTCACTTTCTGGACCTGAAATTGCCACCTCTGGTCCCTGGTTATGGGAGGCCTTTATTCTCACCCGTGCCGTCCTGGGGGCACCTCTCGCACCCGCTGCCCCAGGCTTTGCCCACGGTGCAGCAGCACATTTCCTGGGAGAGCGTTGTGGGCAGGGCGTGCTTGCATTGCCCCGCCTCCGTCGCCATCAGGAAGCACTGACCCTGTTCCACCGGCGGCTCTGTAGGGGGCGACATGGAGGCAGGGGGGGGTGCGGGTGGATGAGGGGGCAGGGTGAGGTTAGTCGAGGGTGGGAGAGGGGGAAGGAGGTAAAGGAGAAGAAGACATGAGGAAAAAAAAACAGGTAGAATCATTCCAAAGGAATCAAGCATGAAACGACTGCGGCTGCTTATCGAGGAGGACGGACCCCACCCAGATTTTGTGTTATTTGGTCACCTTCCAGAATAAGATGGGCCATATTTTCCGTTTGCTCGCGAAAGGACGCGGACTGACACGGTGGCCTTTCGCCCGCATCGTTAGATCTGCATCTGACACAATCGCTGTACTTTAGAATTTACGAAGTGGCACCATAACCAATAATGGCCCTTTTTGCAGATCCGCTCTGTCCACTCGTGTCAGGTTTGAGCGAAACGCGCCGCGGGGCCCCGCGGAAGCTTCCGGAAGGTGGGCGGCGGGTCCTCACCCACACATCTGGTCCTGTCGAGGATGTATCCCGGCTTGCAGGCACAGAGGAAACTGCCCTGCGTGTTTAGGCACTCTCCGTCCTGGCACACCCCCAGCATGGTGCACTCGTTGATATCTTTTGGGGGGGGGGGGGTTAGAAGGCAGAGAGGGGGGAGTGAATCACGAGAAACATCAGAGCGAGAGGCAGGCTAATCGTGACCACTGAGGACGCACAACAGAAATGAACCTAAACAAAAGCAGAACTCTGGCAAACGATGACTGTTACTTCACCCAAGGGGCTGATTATTTAACCTCGAACTGGCTCTTACTTTTCAAGATATGTCTTATTTAAAAACCACAAGTCATTTGTGAACTCGGTAACCAGTACACAGACCTTAACAGGATCCATTACTTAATGAGGAATCAACCGACCGAGTACTCAGCTGGGTCTTAGACACATTAATCAGGAGCAAACGCGGTTTTGGAAAGTTCAGAAGTGTTGGAGAGTTTGTTTCAGGGGTGTCTGGGGCATGCGGCGGACGGCCGTCAAGGGCGATGATTTGTGAACACGTGCCTTTGGCTGGGCACCAAAACACACCTAGCCGTCGGAGCGGAGGTGAGCCAGCAGCCCTGTGGGTCCTTTAAATGCCACCCGGCAAAACTGCTGGCCTCTTTCTCTGAAATCACTCCCCGGGCCCGTTCACCGGTAATGCCGATAATTGCCGGGCAGGCCGCTCGCGGGATTCCGGGGAATCGAGCCGGAATGGGACCCGGCCAGCCAAGCTTTTAAGTCGCACGCATAATTAGCAAAGTTTACTGCAGAAACGTTTCTTTTTTTACTGCTGGACTCCTTCCCCTGGGGAGACGAATCAGCGACTCACAGGGACTTTTACTGGCTGAAACTCGACGGCAAGTACAGCTCCGTCATTGCCGTGCCGCCTGCGGCGAACGAATAACCTAATTTGGGGGATGGGGGGGGGGGGGGGGGGCATGTGTGACACCACAGGTTAGGACTCTATACCCATGATCAGATGGTCACTGGTTTGAACCCCAGGGTTCACTGAGCCCCAGAGCAGGACCCGGAACCCCTGATTGCTATCTGAGCCTGCGTCCTTCGTGGTAGAAGCGTCTGTGGAGCATCTCATGACTGTGGCCATAACATCGACTGGAAAGAGAAAAGCGGGATTTGGGGAAACTGGGATTCCAGAGGGACGAGGTTCCTCACATTACCTTGGCAGTGAGTGCTGTTCATTCTCTTGTAGCCATGCGGGCAGGTGGGGCCATATTCCTCTATGATGGTATGTGGTTTGTGGACTCCTGGGTCTTGGAATAGAAGGTGGGGGGGGGGGTAAGGAGTATAAGCCATTGGAACAGTGATAGAGCTGTGCATGTTTAAGCAGCGTTGACGGATTATCGCTTCACATCTTTAAAGTTATTTTCCAGCTTATACACCAGCTGAGGAGCCCCCCCCCCCTCCCGCCATGCCAGAGCAGTCAGAGGCAAATTAGGTCTGCGGTGCCTCATTCCACACCGACAACCTGACTCATCCACACCATTTGTGAAGACTCGGCCCCATGGGGGGATTCAACCTGCAAACCGGACCAAGGCAAGCGATCGGACGGTGGGCGACTGGATTGACAGACGATGAGCTTTCTGACCATGCATGCTGCTGAATGGACGGAAACTCTTACAGAGTAATAGTGGGCTGTCGCAGTGTTTTTTTTTTTTTTTTAAACAGGTTAGGTCACTGTGTCTGTAATCGGAAGGTTATCGGTTCAAATCCCGAAAGTCACCAGAGTCACAATTTCACCATTGGACCACTGAGCAAGGCCCTTAACTCCCAATTGCTCCAGGGGCTGGCTGATGCTGCTCCCTCAAATGTACGTGGCTTTGGATAAAAGCGTCTGTGAAATAAATCAAATGGAAATAAGAAATGGGGGAGGGGGGGAGGGATCCAAAGAGTTCTGCACTTCGGGTTTATGGAAAACAAACCGATTTCTAGCTTCGGTGCTTTAATGCCACACAGCTCCGCGGCTCGTTTTAGGTCCAGCCACTCTGTGGGAGTTCCCCCCCTTCAGGTCCCTGTGGTGTGCTGGTTTCCCCCCCACGATCCAAAGACGAGCGGATTGAACCGGCGGTGACGGATCGACCTTAACTGAGCGACCGCGCGTGCGTAAGTGATTCGCGGTGGAGCGATGTAAGCCCCGTCACGCTGCCCCCGGGTTCTGGGACCGGGCTCCTGCGTCACCGCAGGCTTGGAACTGCTGGATTTAACTAGTTAGAACAGACGGACACTGAGGCACGAAGGGGGACCCGCAAGGCAGAAAAATAACAAGCAGGACGTCCTCAGCCAGATTCCACCTTGTCTGGGAAGAGGAGATTAAAAAGAAAACACGGGAACGGGAAAAATTTTATAGTCTGCGAGCGCAGCTCTTTGGAAGGAGAAATACAGCTTTAGCCTCTGGCAGGGAAGCAAGGAACATTTTTTCCCCTCACATTTGAGCTGATCTCCCAGGCTTCTGCTTTGAAGCTAAGCAGGGGGGGGGGAGGGGAAGGGGGGGCTTGTTACGGTGGAGGCAACCAGCTCTCTCCGGGGGACCCAAAAACGTCACGCATATCCGAGAGCCCCAGGCGTCGCGCCTCCGTCAGCCAGTAGGGCGGCGACGTCCAAGTAGCCTGACCCCGGCCTGAACAAGGACACGTCAGAACAAGCGCAACACTTTCCTACCCCCAGCTGCCAAAGACGGGTGAGGGGCAATCTAGGAACCTGGAGCCTGTTAGGAGCAGCCTAGAGTTTAGGTAAGGAGCATCCCTATTGGACAATCCTGAAATCCCACTTTGTGGAACACCCCCCCAGTCTAAAGTTATTTATCTGTAGTTCTAATTGTATCTGATTACAATAGTTTCCATACATTCAGCAGTATAGTGCAGTGCTGGAATCAGCCAAATCAGGCGGTAGGGGACATGGGGAGGCGCAGATGGAGGGCTCAGGATGCAGCACACAACTCACACAACAGTTTGGGACACTTGTAGCACTTGTTCTGCCCCCAAGAATTTCCCACGCTGCCACAGCAGTCCTCCTGATTGGTCAGACCCGGCAAAGGGTTACTGCTGCACTGCAAGAGGCAAGAGAGGCCAAAGTCAATGGTGCCTGTAATACGGAAGCATCCCTTTAATACGAAACATCCCTTTAATACGGAAACATCCCTTTAATATGGAAACATCCCTTTAATACGAAAGGCATCCCTTTAATACGGAAACATCCCTTTAATACGGAAACATCCCTGCAGGGCCGAAAAGCAATTTAAATATTCACTTAATTCTATAAAACATATATTTTCAATATGCCATTCATATGTACGTATATTTTCATGTATAATTTAGGTTCACAGGACCAACCACTTTACAATATACATTCCATTCTAATTCCTGTATGTGTATTTTTTTATTTATATTTATGCGTGTGTGTATAACAAACACGTCTGTGCATAGCATCCATTGGGAGTCAATGACTACAACTGCAATTACCAGCAAAATGGTGAGAACAGGACTTCCGTCAAAGAAATTCACTTAATAAAAAGAAAATGTCTATTAGGAAGATATGTGCAGATATGTTAAACACTGCTTATGTAATGAAACAAATAAATTCACAACTTTTTACAGAGTTAAACATCAATTCTGCGAGTCCAGCATATTTTATAAACACTCGACTGTGCTATTGCTTTCTCGATTAATTTTTTCTCTGTTCTGCAGCATCTGGGGTGAACAGGAATGAGAAAGTCACGGTGGCACATGTGACAATAAATCACTTGAGATTTTGAATGCATAGACCAGAAAAATATCCCCAAATCCAAAGATGCCGAAGGTCTCCCAGGACAGCCAGTTTAGGTTTACAAAGCGGCCGCGGTTCGGCGAGTTTATCAGAATCTGTTTTCTCTCCTTCTGTGAATCGTTAGTTTAACAGTGACATAAACGCCCACAGTCAGGCTTCCAAAACACATTAACGGCAGTCTCAAAAGCCGTTACCCCGGCGCCCCCCCCCCCCTTAGACCCCGCCCTCCATGCATCCACAATATTTGCTTTTGAAGTGGAGATCGAGGGCACAAATCAAGGCCAGACTGAATGTGGCCTTGATGCTCTGTTTGTCGAAGGCGGACAAGCGACCCTTTATTACGACGTAATAAATAACAGCGAGTGACAGCGGCCGGAGGGGCAACAACAAAGGCTTTAAAGACGCAGAGCAAATAATAAATATTATTTTATCAAACTCCAAATGTGCGGTGGCTGAAATTACCAAGCAGCCAAAACGATCCCGCAGACTCATCCGCAGACGCTGATCGGACACTCACGGCTTGTTTGGGCGTGGTCTCCTGGAAGCACCGCCCCCGGGGCTTGTGCGTTTGCGGCATAAGGCGGACCGTGGTCTTGTGGGGGGGCTTGCCCTCCGACTGGTCCACGGGATGGATGACGACGGCGGTGTCGGACGTGTGGTGGACGCGCACCTGCACTGGGAGCACGAACGGGGA
>JAABNY020000003.1:56650-74999 GCA_015164015.2 Brevimyrus niger | reverse complement strand
GTTATTTTTTTTCCCTCCCCTTAGTAAAATGCCCAATCTTGGGAAGGGGGGGTGTTGGGGAGGGGGGGGGGGGGTACCTTCTTGCGAGTGATGCCCAACACCCGGTGCCAGCGGGAGGCTGAACACGGAGTGGGTCTGTGCCAACTGCTGCCGCCCCTGCTCCCCCGGGCCGGAAACTTCCGGAACCAGCTGCAGACTGTAGGCTGGCTGCTTGTTGCCCACGGCTGCCTGGGCTTCCTGGGCCTTGCGGATGGAGAACTGGCACAGGCGGCCAGTGAATCCAGGAGGGCACAGGCAGTGGCTGTGCGAGCTGCACACCCCGCCGTTCATGCATGTGTGACGACACACCACTGCAGCACAGAGAGAGAGGCACAGAGAGAGAGGCACAGCGTTAGCTTTGTGGTGTGTGTGTGTGTGTGTGTGTGTGTGTGTGTGTGTGCGCGCAAGTCCATGAACTCCCCCCATGTCCAGTTTTCTCCCTTATTGTCTCTTTCACCCCTAAGTTACCCAAAACTTCTTTCCAGGTCCATCAGTCATATCCCACCAAAGCTTAATCTGAAACAGTTCATTTCAACTGGAAAAGTTCAGCCCCGAAAACACAGCCGGACCTCTAACTGACACTTTCGCAACCGGAGACGGATTTTCTCACGCCGAGTCGGGCAGCCAAGTCTAAATCTAAACCGAGTCGCTGGGAAAAGGCGGAGTGATACAAGAAAATAATGACAATTTAGTTTAATGATTGAAGCGCAGAAGTGACTGATGCCATACGTCAGCCTCAAACCATCTGGCGTGTTTAAGTGTGTTTAAGCCCAATGCTGAACACATATTGAGATGCAAACCTGAACACTGCAACTCAGAAAAGAGAAAAAATTACACAGGATCCATGAACAATCACAAGCACCGGCCCTGATGTCATTACCTGGATGCGTGGCGCAGACTATCATGTCGTCATGGTGATCTGTGGACTCACGCATCCTACACAGCTGCCCATACATTGCGTAATCCAGTTGCCTCGAGGTTTTGACCCTTACAGCTGCTAAGAGTATCAGTCATCTTATGTTCAGTGTGGCTATATTTTAGTCCAGGCCTGTGTCCCCAGTGTTATGAGATGTCTGGGTCAGGGCTGTTCTGGATTTTGGTTACCGTGCCAACGAATGACATCAGCGCTCAGCTAGATGCCTGACCGTCAGCTTTCTTATACTAAGACATTAACAATGCACGGCACCTAAATCAGCTTCAGCCCCAATGAAGCCCATCTTTGCAGTGGAAAACCTTTTTCCTCTCACACACTTGTGAACAGAGACACACTAGTCACCAACTCTGTTTAAGGAACAGTTATTTTGGGGGAAAAAAGAGAATTGATTATTCTGTAATTATACACTGCATTGAAAACAAACTGAATAATTAATATTCACGTACCC
This sequence comes from Brevimyrus niger, assembly GCA_015164015.2. Lineage (NCBI taxonomy): Eukaryota > Metazoa > Chordata > Actinopteri > Osteoglossiformes > Mormyridae > Brevimyrus > Brevimyrus niger. The sequence continues at coordinate 73,578 of JAABNY020000003.1, read as the reverse complement.
ACAGCTAGATGTGAGTATACGTATTCAACATTGGGTCTTCTATTTGTGTGATAAGGCGTTCTACTTCTAAAATATTACTTTTTAAAAAAGAGTAGACTGAAAATTACTAAGGAGCTGGGATTTAAGGGGGTTGTTTTGGGACCGAGAAAACATTTACAAGATTTGAGAAAATTGTAGGCTCTGTGACTCGGTAGGTAAATGAGATCAGACCAGCTTGAAACTTTCGATTACTTTTTCAAGCTGTCCGTGAACTACAGCAGAGGGAGGAAAGCAAGGGAGCCGATGTTATTTCGTTCCCTCTGTTCTGGGGTTTGGTCCCCCTCCTCATCGGCCGGCCGATTTACCATTTACCGTCCGAGCCTTCGGCGCGATTGTCGGTTGGAGCTCAAAACGAGCCAAAAGTTTTGTCTTAAGTATGACAACGATTCCCTTCGAAAGCGCTGGTTTTTCCGAGATGTTTTGCTCATGTTAATGCAATCAACCCGAAAACCACTCGCTTCTGTTTGCGGCGGCTGACTCACGTACACCGTCCCGATCATTACACGGCTTTACGGAAGTCAAAATGTTTTTGGTGTTGTTTTTATATATCCCCTTTATATATTTTTATCCTTCAAACATTAATGTCGGCGTCCAGTAATGAGTACGTGATAATCGATATGATAAGAAAGGACTTGGGGAAAACAAAAAAAACCTGCAGGGGGAATAAGGGAAGGTCTACATCAATCGGCCACAAAAGCCCGAGCCTCGCTGAAACCCAGCAACACGGGAAAGATTACTCAGGGATCCACCCAGGGCGCCCAGCCCAGGCGGCGCTAATGCAGCGCGGACACATTGAAGCAATTAGGGGAGGAACGAGCGTCTGCTGAGCCGCCCGGGCAGCCCTGTAATGATGGGATTTCTAAACAGATCGCGAAAAAACAGAACTCAAACCAAGTCCACGCATGAAGGCAAATATGAAAAAGGGACGTAGCCCCCACTTATATGCTTACTACCGGCAACAATAAAGTTGCGATCGGCCAAGGCTTTTTGGAATGGGGGGGCTGCGGTCTGCTGTTTTTCCAGACATCTCCTCCCCAGGCTCCCCGAACTGAGAGAGGCGGTCACGCCGGTTAAGTGAGAGCTGCAACTGCTCACACTGGCCGAGACCGGGAGACCTTCATGGAAAGTGGCACTTGCGTCGATCGGCTGCGCCAGAGTCAGTTTTTCCAATTTGTTGAAACTATATTATTTTTTTTAAACCCAGACTCATTGACGCGAGAAAGCAAAGGAGGTAATATTATTTTGCAATGAAATGCCAATCCGCAACGACGCACTGCGCATGCACCCGGCACCTGCGAGAATTTTAGAGGGACCCCTGACAGTTCCTTATACATAAACCTGGCCTCGACTGCCAAACTTACTGTACAAGGGGGATTCTTAAAGCAGAAATGCGCAAACAGAAGCAGTTCTGCAAAGCTTTTTTTCTTTAATTTATCCTGAAATGTTGGTTTGAGGGCTCGGGGATTCCGAGTCATCAGTGGCGCCGACGCAACCGCTAGAGTCGGACGGCGAGTGGGCGATCAACTCCCAAACTCAAATAGAGACATGAAAGACAATTTAAGAAAATTGCGGTGGGGGTCGGTAGATTTGCCTTAGCGACCCCTGTTGGTACCTTACAGTAGATGCGCTTAGTCAACAGTAGTTATATTAAATTTCCATCCCGTCCTTACTGGACCCAGGTCAGTGACGCTGGATTATGTCATAATCGGGAGACAGATGACGTATAGACAGCTAACTTAGATCAGTTACAAGTCCCTTTAAAATAAAATGCATGGAGTAGAGCTGCTGGATTTATCCTGGATGGGAAACCCGATTCATGGGTTTGTAGTTTAGGAGTTCAGGCTTCAACAATCATGGCCCAGTGTTTGCTTTGGCTTTTCCAGGTCCTCATCTGTCACTGTGATTACTCCCCGCCAGTCCCGAGTACCAGGCCAGACATTTTCCCAGACTATCATCATTCAACATACTGTAAACGTAAACGTAACGCATGAAATATCTGTTAAACTGAAAGAATGCCCTGTGATTTAAAGGCATTTAGGCGAGACAGATGCCATGTGACGAACTTATAATGCCTTTGCAGGACCAGGATGATGGTCTGGAAACCTTTCGATGGTGTCACAACTGTGCCCTGTCGTGTGCAGGTTTGTGTGTGTGTGTGTGTGACCCCCCCCCCCGCAGCCCAGTGCTAACTTCACAGAACCACCGACAGAATTATGATGTCACTGTTGTTCTTCTCAATGGAAATCTGCGGATCCAGTTCAGTATAAACAGAGACCTGGGAACGCTGGGATACCTCGGACAGCTGGGAGATTTGGGGGGGGGGGCAGGAAAGCCCCTAAAACATCTTTTATCTGACAGTGCCATTGTTTGTTGAAGGCATGATAGCGAAACAATGGCACACAGTGACAATGACAGAAAAAGCAGCCATACTAATGGATATTCTTACTTCCTTCATTTCAGTCAGATCTCAGACTCTATGCTGGAGATTCTCTTTACCTGCATCAGTGGTTTTAGATGCACGCCTTTGTGTGCCAGTTCTGACCGTGTGAATCTGAACACACATTTTCCCAAAGCGTCTTACAACAGATCAGCTCTATTCAAATCACGGTCCTGAAGCCCCAAACGCAGCTCATTCTCCAGCCGTCCTTCACCTGTGAGCCCAGCTCTAAAGCCACTGTGGCCAATCAGAAATAAAGTAACTACCTGGGAGAGCTGAAGACGCAGCCTGGAATCAAGGTCCAGATTTAAAGAGCCGTGCATCAGAGAGAAAGGTTACAATTTATGTACATTTACTGGGAATTGAACGCACAACCTTTGTATTATTCGGACAAACTCTACTTGTTGAGCTACAGTACACATAAACAGCATTAGCTATGTAGATGTTTCAGTTCGCTTGTTTAGTATCCAAAAAAATGAGAAACATGAGTGGTGCAGTCTGCCCAAAATGTTCCTCGGAGACAGCAAGAAGTTGTTTCCCGCGTCTCGCACGCTCCCTGTCCAATCCGCTTTCCCTGCCCCGCTACCAGAGCAGTGTGGCTCCTCCCACCAGGCATGTGGCTCCTCCCACCAGGCATGTGGCTCCTCCCACCAGGCCAGTTTCGTTGTCCAAGTGCCTCGGTTGTCAGGGATGAGCCCTCCTTCCTCTTTCGTGTGTTTTTTTTTTCCCCCACATAAATCAAAGCGCTAGGAGACGTCAGTTCTCACTCCCCCATCATTTCATCACCCCGGTGAGAAAATCCTCAGGGACAAAACTTTTCTTTATTAACATCCAGCAAAGGGATTTTTTGTAACATAATAAGTTACTTGAACTTGATTTTGACATTTTCAGATGGCACCTACTTGAGATTTCAAGACCTTCCAAATAAGACATGCATTAAGGTTAATAAAATTGAATAAGAAGCGTCATATTCCACATACTGGTAATGTGGTTACTGTTTTGTTCGGATTTGCAAGATGTTCCTGATAAGAATTTACTCAAATTACCTACCAAATAATAAAACCACAATTGATTACCAGCATTTACGGAAATTGTACAATGGTCCAAGCAATACCTAAGCGAGATTCATTGTTTTGATTTTCCATAATTCCTCGCTTTGTTTATGATCACACTATAAAAACTCATCTCACATATTTCGACATGCTACTCAACTGAAAGTGAAACTTTTGCCTTGCAGTCATCAACAACATCATCATCATCATCATCACGGCACACATACACCATGCCGTCTCACTCTGTGGAGTGGAACATCTGCATCGCGCTCCGGGCCGAGCTCATTCCACGGGTGACTCACCAGAAGCCTGTGAGGAGCATTAAACGTCACCCTTTGTCCATTTTACCCGCAGAGTGGAGAACCAGATGTGAGCCAGTGTGGGGCAAGATGGCTGGAATCTTCACCACACAGAGTATCTGGATTAGGTCTCAGCAGGCTTCTGTCTGAGAGGGGGGAGGGCGGGGGTGCACTCCAGGACACTCTGTAAACACTGTAAGCGGGAATCTCTACTCACTCATTTACTAAAATGGCACCCTGGGCCTCTCTGTTTAAAAACAAAGTAATAAGGAAGAGGTGGATTTTGAGGTGAGCTCTTACTCATGTGTGAGTCAGGACGCTTGGAGGGGGGCCATCCCGCCTGCCTCGCTCCCGGGTGACGGAGTCATCGGCGCGCGGCCTCGCATCGAGCCGCGAAGCGTCCCGACCTGTCAGCCACCCGCTTCCGGTCCCTCGTTAAACATCCGCCCACGCGGCACCCGGTCAGAACCAACAGAAGGCCTCTACGCACCGGTTACTCCGGACTCCCCGGGAGCCGGGCCCAGTCTCGGAAACTACCGCCCTCAGGTGCAGTTAAATCCAACACCACTGCTGGCCCACGTTTTCATACATTTATCTCCTCATCGGGAACTTTTAATAAAAGCTGAATGGTTTCGGTGTGAACTTCAGCTGGTTTGGGTTCTGTGCCTTTGGTCAGAAGGATGTTGGTACTAATTTTGAACTAAGTTCTTCAGCAAGACACTTAAACCTCAATCACCCCTGAGACTGGATGTCCCCGTTTTTCGAAAATGCACATCACTTTGGACAAAGCCATCTGCCTGATATGTAATGGAATAGGCCTTACATTTGGGTTCTGTATTCATGGGACCAAAACCATCAAGTCCGCATTAAACATTCAGTTTTGCCCGGTGTCTTATCATATGGATTGTTACAGCGAAAAATGTGGCAGGATGTGGATAAAGACTCGACATGAAGCACAAATGAAGGCAGCTAACAGAGCACTATCTGAAAAACGGTGCAACGTTTACAGCAAGCGCAAGCCCCTACGACCCCCCCCCAGGCTGACCTTATTTAAACCCTGGCAGGCAGAAGCCTAACTGGGGCTAACTGGGATTCATTACCCGAGACACGTTACTGGCCCAGAGCTGGGGATCGGTCTCCCTGGATGTGCAGCTGACCAGTTTAAACCAGCCCCTGGCTAACGCTGTCAGTGCACAGTGCCAATGGTATAATTTCACTGACCAGCCTTGGCTGTTTCCCATACATCTGGATGTGTATATAAAAGGGCCGCGTAAAAGGAGCTGGCATGATCATATGGAGTATAGATATATCCAACCATCCATCCATCAATCCATCCATCCATCTTCTAACTACCTACACTATAGTCAAGGTCATGGGAATTATAGATCAATTTAACTGTAAACATAAGGCCATAAAAACTGGGTTTATGTCTGACGTGTATCCAGGAGTGGAATTCCGAATATAAATGTTGTGATTTTTCTCTTAACGATATAATTAAAATTATACATTATAACAGGAGGACATCCATTTGGCGGCTCGTTTTGGGTGTTTAATCGACCTTTTCAGTTTCCCCTTTAAAAGGGTAGAATATGAGCGGGAGCCTCTGGCTAGTATTTTGCAGGAACGTTCCTGTATGGCTTCCGGGGGCTTCGGCGGGACAGATTTAGGGCAGATGTTCACTGACCAGGCCTGCTATCTGATCCGTGCGATCGGCAACAAGGGGCGCAGTGCAGCCTCGACCAGAGTCTTCAACGTCCGCCGTTCCAGGGAGGCCCGCCTCAAAGCAAGTCTGGCCTCCTCCTCTTCCCGTGACAACTGACACACCTGAAGATTAAGTTGCTAAGCAACACAACATGACGATCTGATTTGCCCAGCCCATGTCATGTTTAGCCCTCCCTTGCAGGCAGGGGTGTATACTGGGTAGGACAACTGGGATACTGAAAGCTGATTGGACCCTATCCTCTGTCACTCACTGACTCAAAACATTTAATTGGCTAAAGATATGGTTGCTGCCCCTATATGAATTATGGCCCCTCTTGTGTCCCCCAAATCTCCTCTCACCCCATACATTTTAACCATCTGCATCAATAAGCAGTTGAGACTAGACATGACGTGGGCCAGGAACGTTCAGCTGGGCACTCTGGGCCAAACACAGAGCATGATTTCGCTTAACGACCGATTAGCATAACGCCACAAGCTCTGGCGTAATTATACATCAGAATTTCTGAGAGGCAGGACTTTCCAGCATCTGCCGCCGCCGAGACCGCAGCTCGCGACCCGCCGCCGGCCTCACCAGCACTTCTGAGATTCCCCGCGATGAGGGTGATGATGAAGAGCGCGGCACTGCGCCCCGAACCGCCTGGCTGCGTCCTCAAATAGCCGTCAAGCTGGACCGGACGTCTGCATTCGTTCCCAAAACCCGCCGAAAATGACATAATCATGGCCTTCGAAGCACAGTGCTGGGAAAGGCGATCCGGGGTGGTGGTGGTGGGGGGGGGGTGTCGTTGTGACGTGGGGGGCCGTGGGGTTCAGTGGTGATGAGGCCACATGCCTCAGCTTTGATGGAACGACAGCATTTGCGCACGGGATGGAGGACAGATTTGATTAGGAGGTGTTACATTACATTTATTTTGCAGACGCCTTTGTCAAAAGCAACACACTTTCTTTAATAGGATCCTGTCTCTATTCCTTGTCCAGTTTTATTCCATAACGTGCCACATTTTTACTGGTCATGTGATGTGGCGTTCCACGTGATTGGACACTAGACAAAACTAAATGTTTAATGCAAACTTGCTGGTTTTAGTCCCCTGCAGGAGGTATCCTGATATAATTCCCTTCAACGTAAGACTGAGGCCGAATCACTCTGCTAAGATATCTAGCTGTGGAGAAGAGTCATGAACTAGCTTTTGAATATCATTGATGTATCAGATGCCTTTACCCAAAGCGACGTTCGTGTTCGACGAAGCAGGGTCAGACAGTCCCTGAGATGAGTCTCGGATTTGAACCCACCTCTGGATTTGAACCAGTCACAGGCAGAGAGAGCCCGTAGCATCACATTGAGAGAGAAGTCCACTTTTTTCCCACGATCCACTGGGGGTGACATTCCGCAGTGCTGGGGAAGACCTTTCCCCTCATCCATAGATGCAGACCCTTCACTATAAGTCTAGCCTTCATACCTTCTGGTTTTAACTAGGGATGTCCCGTTCTACTTTTTTGGTACCCTGATCCCATCCGTTCATTATTTTTATCTACCAATTCTGTCCCGAACCGATTTTTATATAAGTATTTACATTAAGCACACAGGCAACAGCATTTGGCGCATTCTTGGTCTGAGTGACCATCATGCCTTTGCAGCATTCTTCCTTATGACGCTTCTGCCTAATTAGATTTGTCGTATTAAATCAGGCTCCCTGCTACCTCCTCCCAATAGAGGCGACATTCTAGGTAGCGATCTCTACTTGGAGACTCTCGATAGTTTGTAGATTCAAACCATGTGTCTCAGGCTTACTGTAGTGGAAGTGACAGAACCTAACAATCTCCACAAGTCATGTAAATTAGGTGGCGTGGGAAATTTAATATATCTGTCTTTGAATATTTATTAATTATAAGGGACAGCGCTGATTCTGTCTTCCCACTCCAGGACTTCTTCATTTGGCTTGCACATCCCAGATCAGCCGCGGCACGGAAGCCCCACATTCCACCTCCGAGCTCCAGGCGGCCGCTCGCTCCCTGCCCCGTGAAATTCTTTCAGCTCGGAAAAAAAACGTGGGCGTTTATTTGAGCACATCGGCCTCTTCAAGAGCCCCGTGCGTAGACGGCCCCGTTACCCAACACGGCTGCCTCTTTATCCGCGTCTTGTTTTTACACCTCCGTGTGCCAAAATAAGGCTCAATCCATTTCAATGTTTTTTTTTTTCTTTTTCTGAGGCCCACACAAATGGCTCCGTTAGAGTCAAGGATTAGGCGAACGCCACAGTGACGAGATAAATTACGGAATAAAAATATAACTTTTCGCATGACCGCGCTGACAGCGTGTCACAGAAAATGTCCTCACTGGCATCACAAACGCCGTGATTCAAACACAGGAACAAATAAAATATAAATCAGCCACTTCCTACTTTTTTTTTTCCCCTCTAAAAGAAATAAGCCTCACATCAAATAGAAGTCGAGCCATTTCTTCATAAATATTAAAGCGCACGCTTGGGCAGAGATATGAGCACAAAGTACACAAACTCCATGAAAGCAGATCAGGTCTCACACAAGAGTAGATTCATAGGGAAACTATGGTCCAGATCTATTAATTTAGTATTTCCAGTGGTACTTCAACCTGCCTTTAAAACTCCTGCCTTGAAAACAGCTAACTACCATTTTACCCGTTGCTACTCTGGTCACTCGGCAAAGGCAGCTGCACTTAGGAATTCTCTGATACGGCAAGCAGTTTAACTAATGCATCGCACATCTGGATAGGAGCGGGAAACCTGTGGGGAAAGGCCAGGGATGGAAACAAGTCATTTCTTGGCGAGTCCAAGTCAAGTCTCGTGTCAAAACATTGCAGTCTGGGTCAAGTCTTGAGTCATATGCTCTCAAGTCCTAGTCAAGTCTAAGTCTTTCCATCATTTTAGCTGTCAGGTAAGCAGGAAGGAATCCATAAGGAAATGCTAGGGATGGGAACGAGTCATTTCTTGGCAATTCTGATTCAAGTCTTGAGTCAAAACATTTCCATTCAAGTCGTCTCGAGTCATTTGCTCTCAAGTCCAAGTCGAATCCTAGTCTTTCCATCAGTTTTGCTGAGTCAAGACACAAGTCATCAAATTTGTGATTTGAGTCCGAGTCCATTCGCAAATCAGGGACTTCAGTAGCCGGCCTAGGAAATGCGTCATCAATGAGTGTGAGCGAGTCTGACAAACCCCAGGCCAACTGGCGTCTCCCTGCGGTCGGTGCACAGCACAGTGTTCATACCTTGGCAGTAAACCGTGAAATGTCGGCAGCAAAAACGAAAAATAAGTAGAAAACATCTTCAGCCAATCCAATTCCAGGATGAGCTATGAAACTCAAACATAAACTCCCATACCTAGAGTTTGCCTTCCCCTCATTAGCAAGTGGAGAAATCTGTCACATGGCTATGCAATTAACTCGTGACCAAACACTTACCTTATGCTAACCCTACAATTAGCAAACAATTGTCCTTCCCCCTTTACGACAACCTTCCAGTAACCGGGGAGTGTGAGAGCATAGATCCGCATTTATTAATCAACCACCGGCATGGTTGAGCTCTGGGCAACCCCGGGTACGATATTACAGAATACTTACGTTTCTTTTCTTCTTTTTTTTAATTAATTAGCAAGAGTTTAAAACCCATTAGAACCATGCCTTTTAACGAGTCGTATACGAGGAGTTCTGAGAGAGTAGGGTGGCCCTCCCATAATGGAGGAAATCTAACTGCCCCCACACTCCCTGAAAAGGTGACGCATTCGGAACTACAGCCAGGTCTCACGTTGAGATATTTCAGGAATGCACGTAGCTGGAAAACGTTGTAAAAATCGAAAGAGTCTAAATCAGACAAGTCTCAGTTTCTCTGTATCTACATCTGAAACACGTGAGGGTTCCCTTTCTGATTACGGGGTGAGCCTGAATGGGCACTTGTCAATGGCCATCGGAGAATCCCCCAAACGCCACTGGAAACCTCAGTGACTCGTTTCGCTTTCGGTGCGGCCCGAGATCGTCACCCCCGAGACTGTATAAACTAGGTGCTGGGGCCTTGCTGATTTACAGCGACTCTAAGCTGGAAGCCTGGGGAGGACTGTGGCAAAGCCACCACTGGTTTTGGGAGAGAGAGAGAGAGAGAGAGAGGGAGGGAGGGAGTGGGGAAACAGCTGTCTTTCAGGTTTGCGGACAGAATTCCTCCGCGGTAGCAAACCCTGGAAGGCTCAGCGAACAAACAGAGTGACGTGTTGTAAAATAAATTAGGGGTGAAAACAATGTCCAAAATGACAGTAGGCAAACATAGAGACTTGCCCGTTTATTGCCTCCGGGTGGTTATATTTTTAGCTTTGATTAGTGCCACAATGGCTGGATGATGATGGTTAAATGCATGATATCGCACACTGTCACGAATTGGCAATGGAGACTACTGTCTTGTTCTCGCTACAAAAAGAAACACGGAGGATTCCAGTCTTTTCCCACACAGAGGTCGTAATTCATCGGCCCCAGTACAGGCCACATAAATAAAGGTCTTCTCCCCATATTTCGTATTTATCCATATGCTAAGAGCCCACCTTCGATCCATATTCTAGATGCGCTTCTAAATTCGCCTCCGTCTTTCTTCTGTTTGTCATTTTTTTCTTTTTTCCCTCTTTCATGCCCACATACACACACTCGCAAACACGGGAACAGACATTCAGAGACAACGCTCAGCACAAACATGCCACATGACTGTTACACAGACCTGCACAGCTGCGCCGGCACCTAGATAAATACAGTCAACAGAGTAGTTAAAAATAAATCAGCGACACGGAATGCTCCCAGAGACGACCAGTCCTGCACAGCCAGTGAATTGTTCAGCCTTGGATTTGGTGCTAATTATGAAGGATTTATTGGAGGGAAAACTGCAAAACAGCTTTTAAAACGATGCATTTAGATACCAAGGTGCAGCTTAAAAACCCTTGTCAGCAAGATGTATAGTAGTATTATATAAATAATATATATTTTAGAAAGCTGAATTTCTGAAAATAACTGCAGAGAACCAAGCCCAATCATCAAGTATAAAATTGCAGTAACTGGTAAAGTATTAAATTGAGTCAAAAAAATATTGTAACAGGTAATAATGTATTGTATGTGCCTCAATTGGACTTTGAGAGCAAAGGCAATTCTATACATAGCAAACCATTATATTTGATGTAAATGTATGTTAACGAGTTGTGAAATATATTTTGTATTTTGTACACCAAAGGCAGCTATAAAATGCAATATTATGGCTTGTGTGGACTCATTTCTTATAGTAATATAAGGAGAGCAGTTAGAATGGAATAAAACACCCTTTTATAATAAATCATTAAATATTTTTCTGCTGGTCCCATAAAATCTGCAAGTACCTGACTACAAGGAAGGCCCCATCTGTACACCGCCACAGCTTAACGTTGAGACCAGCACATAATTTCATAAATGCGGCTTTCATAGCAACCGAATTAGTTTCCTCGTTTATTTTTATCGCTGCAGTCTATTTTTGTACCACCTCGTGTTCTGGGCCAAACTGAATCGGCAAAGCGTAATTAGGGGCTTGGAACAGAGAGAAAAAAAGAAAATAATTTAAGGCCGTTCTATGGCTTGACAGGGAGAAAGGGGAAACCCCTTATCATCGAAATAATACGGGTCTGGACCCATATTCATAATCGTTTTGTAAATACGTCGTGTATGCCTTGCATTCCTATCTGTTGCTTTTCAGTTTTAGACTAGATGACCCCGCAAAATCAAGATGCGATTACAACATGTTTTCCTTCGTTCTTTCTTCCTGTTGCACAGCCCAGCCTCAAAGCAGAGTAGCCCTCTTGTTAGCTTTTGCTTCGCAGTGCAAAGCCCGGGCGGCCGGGCAGGAGCGGCGCGCCGCCGAGGCGCAGACTGCCCGGCACCGCGCTTCGCAGCCGCTGATAGCGCGCGTGTGTCACACGGGCGGCGGGGCGAGGGCTTCGGGAGACATGGTTTCATTATTGAAACTACGGGACCGCAGTAACCGCTAGAGCGCTACACATCATCATTGCTCATCCACTACAGCTAATACAATTAATATCACTTGGGCACCTAATGACTACTTATTATTACGGAATTCCGGGCAATACTTTGAGGATCTTCTCAGTTTGTAGCAATAAATGAAATATTTACTAAATGAAATATCCTATATGATCATGTATATGGCTAAATAGACATATGGGTGTCATTTACGGTAAATATCAGCCGCTCAAAACCATAACCACGTGCCGAAAGGGCGTAATGCAGAGTGAAACAGTACAAACAATGGTTTCCAAAACCATTGTTTAAAACCCCCAGAAAACTCTTACCTTTTAAGGGACATGCCGACGAAAGCCATCGCAAGCATGAATCTATGTAAGTACTACTGATTGCTTAAGGAACTAAGACAAGTTGTTTCTTAATATAATGAACATGCGAGATTACATTTATTACAGCATTTGAATCTTTTACTGAAATCACGGAGCTTAATTTCTTAATTATTGTGAAATATTCAGAAAGTCATGCAGACATATGCATTAAATTGAACACCATGTTTGCCTTACGCGGTGTATTAATTATATTGCTGTTGAGAAATCCGAATATTGAACTTCATAAGGGTTGTTAACTGAATCTCTCCGGCCAATGACTTCGGTAGGAATGAGCATATTATAATCAACAGACGTCACAGATGCAACGGGGGATCCAGAACAGCACAGAATTACCATCATGGAAAAGCCCGACCGCTTAGCTTAATTCTTATTAGAAACTTTGGTGGTTTAATTTAGTATTCAGCATAATTGAGTTGAGTATCAACGCCAACAGTTTTTTGTGCTTGTATGATTCGTATTACTCGTCATTTTATATATTTCCAAATTCACAACATACGATTTCAAAGTTTTTCATATTATAGACAAAAGTTCGTTAATAATGATCGCACCAGTTGCCCATCCATGGGCGACAGTGTTCTGGCGGACGTCACTCACCCACTTTAAAGCCGTTTCCCGTGAGGGTGTCGGCGGACTGGCCGTTCTCGCCGATCAGCGTGGTGTTGTTGCCCTGCTCGCAGGTGTCTTGACATTGCCCCTTGAGACAAGTCCTCTTACAGATAAGAGGAGCGATTACCACCCTGAAGCGCTCCCGGGTCGAGATGCGCTCGGCGCCCAGGGCCAGTCTCTGGACACCCAGCCAGATAATGAGCAGATTGGAAATGACTAAGGAATGCATGCTGGCATCCTTATACGCGGAGCGACGAGGATGAGAGCAAGGGGTCGGGGCCAGTGGATAAATTGCCAGCAGAGGATCTGTCCGGATCTGAGGATCAAAGTCCTTTTTTCCTGATCTCTCTTTCCCCGACACTTCCCAGCTAGAAACAGCAGATGATACCTTAAAGTGAAAAAAAAAACGTGGAGGCAACCCTCTCCAGCTCTCCTACTGCTCTTTCTCTTTTTTGGCAAAATAACTAATATACGTGTGTCCACATAATCGATCCCAGCAGTTCAGAGAGGACCGACAGAACACAAGTTATTTTCTTCCAGAGAAGGAACAGAAGGAGCCGTTGCTGGTGAGAAGTCTGATAGCGAAATAAAAAGTTTCTTCCGGCGCCTCTCGTCTTTTCACTCGTCCCCGCTGCCCGCTGTTGCCTTGACGGTCGGTGTGCGCGTATCTGAGCTTTTGGAAAAGAAGGGAGGAGAGAAAGAGAAGGAGCCAATCCGACCGAGAGTGCGGAGCTGGCGGCAGGCCAGGCAGCACAGAAGCAGAAGTTTGTTGTTACCCATTCCCTCCCGCTTCCCCCCACCCCCCTTACCCTTGCTGCCTCTTCTTATTCCCCAAAAGTAAGGACAAGCACCGTTAATGGTAATGTTCTCGGTCCGGGGGGCTGCTCGAACCCCCCCATCTGCACTTTGAGGGGACGGTCATACCTGGAGAGTCGCAGTTTTCATGGCAAATTTCCAAAACGGAATCGCAGCGCTAAGTTCGGATCCAGGGGATTTGTTCAGCAGAACCCGATATCTGTACACAATGAATGAGTTTAGTTTGAAAAGCAATACATCTGTATTATACATCTGCAGTTTTCGTCTGCCAGGTGCCGACGGAAACTTGCACGGAGCTATGATTGAAGACTGTTCTTACAAGTGATCTCCTAGTGGAGATCAAAATTACATACCATAATAACTAACATATAATATTACGCACAGATCTGTATGTTGAGATCTCGGAGGAAGATACTACCTGTCATCGTGCCAAATATAAGTTAAGTCTACACCGAAATCCTGGATGCCTGCCCGTTTCACTCGGATATTATCGTTTTATGTAGAACTGTTTATTTCCTATTTCACCATTTCCCTCAGTTTAACATTCATTAAAGTAATTAACGGGGATGTTTGTATATGATATAATTAACTTACGCATATTTTCCAAAAAATACGCAAAAGAATATCACTGACCGTGTGCTGGCTGTCAGAGTTTGTTTTCAAGTCAAATAGCTCGGCTGAGGTCAGAAATACAATCCCGGGTCACCGAATTGGCCGGCGGGAGAAATGAAAGTGAGGGGGGGAGAATGAGTCACATCCTGCGCGAAAGTGAGACGGTTCGCTCTCGGTTGCTACGGAAATGAGCGGAGTGATCTGGTGAGGTATCCCAGGAGGCGCTATGGCACACACACACACTGACCTGTACTCATATCTTTATGGGGGCAGTCCATCTATTTCTATGGGGAAAACTCCAATCCCAACTATGACAACCTTAACCCCTAACCAGCCCTAACCTTAACCATAAGTAATTAAACAAAATGCAAGTTTTGGTATTTTTAACTTTTGTGATTGCATTCACAGATTTTTATAAAATTGAGGTTGTCCAAATGAGGACCTAAAAAGGATGTTTCAGGTTTTACCACATTCTGAGGACATTTTGGTCCCCAAATGTGATCTATGCAAACCCACACATACACACACACACACACACACCTCATAAACTCTGCCTCGCTGCTCCTATCTGTAGAGTTTTTTACCTATAATATCCCAGAAGAACAGACATTGTGGTAATTTTATTAATTGCCTCTTTTGTGAAAGAATATTTATGTTTTACTTCCAATTCAATGCACAACTGAGAAGGCAGGGTCAGACAGTCAGTTAGGGTTAAGGACCCTTGCTAACAGGCCAAATGGTGAAATTACTCTGCTGATTCTGGGATTCGAACTGGCAACCTTCTGAGCACAGACATTACGTCCTAATCCACTAAACAGCCCCTGCTGAGATTTTATGGAAGAAAAACAGCCCCCCTGTATGCTTCAGTCCTTAGTAAAGATATCAGTCTCCCTGTGACCTTGTCTGTTTACACCACAGCCTGAAATTCTCACAGCATCTTTCAAATCTCAGGAAGACACTAAACTCTGCTGCAACTGTGCCTGTGGACGGACCACACCATCTCCATCGAGGGGTGGTCTGCAGACTAGCCAACAGTTTATAGGATTTAGGCCGGAATCTGTGGGAAAGTAAGTATGCGGTCAGTGTTAGCACGCAACTTTAGCAAGGAGAGCGCTATATAGTAAAAGGGAGTAAATCACCCATCGGCAATGCGGACCTGTCACTCACAAAGACAACACTTTAATTTAACAATCACCAGAGCGCATTCCTATGGTTACGTAGGTCTCCAATTAGCAAAGCGCTATTTTTTAAAATCCTTATCCGGGCTTGCTAGCGAAATGGTAACATACCGGGTACGTCAATCAGCTTAATGTGTGACAGTTAAACTTTCCAGCGAGCTTGTGAATCAGGACAGGAGACAGATGTCTGTGCTGTTTATCATTCAGGCATCGACACCCCGGCAATGACATCATCGTATTCAGAGAGCAAGCAAAAAGCAAGACATGGCAAGAACAATGACCCACCAGGATATCATTATGTAACGACGCCCCTGGTGGTAGTAATTTGTATTGAATGTCATTTCGTCTAATGGTCCATTTATATATGGCGGAATCTTGTGTTTTTACAGAAGCAATTTTACAATGAAAATATTCAGCAGGGGGAGCTACTGAGTCGTATTTTGTCAACGGTGCGGGGGGTGGGTTCGGGGGGGGTGCAGAGATCGCGTTTTACAATCTAATTCATCTGGTAGTTAATTTTTAATGACTCTCTTTCAAGGGTGAAGGCTTTGTTTGTACCCACAGAGACCAAAATATCTGTTTTCAGATAAGTGCTAGTTTTCTGGGGTGTAACGCTGTTAAACAGTTAGGTGGTGAGGTGTTATTAGCCGGAATGACAATATAATTAGCTATTAAACTCACAGGGTGTTTTGGTCACACCATCTATGAATAATTACATTTTGAGCCAAAACACTATTTGCAAAAGTTTAATAAGGGAGATCAATTTTTAACAAATTCCTATGACAAATAAGTTATAGAAAAAATATGCTTTTTATTGTTTTTTTTTCAAATAAAGAAATATTCTTTACATTTAAATGAAGGGAGAAGCTGTAAAAAGTGATGTTAATTGTTTTATTATACGCTTGCAGTTATTGACGTTATTTTGAAGATTTACACAGTGACCACATTAATGGTTTTTTTACTGAGAAGCTTGGCTTCTGGGTAAAAAAAAAAAGATTTATTTGCATATTTTTTATTATGGCACAGTAATTAAATATTTCATTAAAGAGCAGCAGCAAAAGAAATCCAGAATAACACGCGTGGCCAGTATAACAGACAGACATACAGATCTTACTGAGCAGGAGATGCTATGACAAAGGAGGTGACGGGCGTTTGATCTTTGGTGACACTGCCAGCCCACATAATAGGGTTGCCATGGAGACACTGAGTCTGACATCATCACTCGGAGCGTTTACTATGAGACGCAACGCGGCCCAAGCAGACAACGACAGCCGCGCTGAGGACACGGGCGACGCTGTCCGCAGAGCGTGAATGTCTGTTTGGGTTTAACGTCTGTGTGGTTTTTAAATAAATGTTTGTTTGCGTTTTTTTCCCATAATCCCTTTCCTACTATCTGAGGGAAACACTCCTCCAGACAGCCGGTGACTCAGCGGGGGGAATTTCCCTGGTCTGCCTCCCTGGGTGGGACAGTGGCCTTACCACGCCGTTACTCCAAACACCAGAGACGTCAGTCAGCATGTTCGCCTATAAAGGATCGTGGAATGGTGATTATTAAAAGTAACTGGCACCATGATGGGGCCACCTTCAGTTTTGGTGACCTCAGAGCGCGGCAGAAGACTCTCTCCCCATTCCTGCTAGAAAACTGCCGGCATTGGGCTGCACCCCACCATTAAGGCAGCAAACGGCTCCGCCGCCAATCACAGCCGTCTTGTTACTGCGCTGGTTCCACGTTCCAGACCAGGCCAAAGATATTCTGTCAGGTCCAAAGGCTCTGTCCTG
>JAABNY020000003.1:44964-56550 GCA_015164015.2 Brevimyrus niger | reverse complement strand
GGATCAGGTCTGAATACCTGAATTGGATTGACAGCCAGGATTCAGAGAGTAAAAGTCCAGACCGAGATTTTGTTTCAACCAACCAGTTGAGTCCTCTGTGACTGTGACTCTTTATGCTCAACTGGTTGGATGAAACAAAATCATGGTCTGGATTTTTACTATCTGGCTTGAACTACCTTCCTCTGGCCAGGACTATTGGGTAATGAGTTTAAAGAATGAGAAAACTGCTTTATTCAGGCTCTGGAAAGGGCTGAAAAAAACACATTAAAAACTTATAGTCTATAGCTTTAGATCTTATTATGGTCAAGTATTGGAGAGACTGCAGTAATTATCTGATACAAGGCTCAGCAGAGACGTTGCCCGAAGCTTAACACATCCAAGCTTTATCCCAGAGGCTTAACCTATCTTAATGTTACTCCCTGCCTTGCGCAATTAGCTTCTGGGATAGGCGAGGAACCTCTGTGGCCATCAATATGACACGCAGGTACAGAAAATGGATGGATGGTTGGACGGACGGATGGACGGATGCGTTCTCAAACTGAGAGCATGGTTGTTAAAACATCTGAACTAAACAAATTATTTAGGGCTCATTCGCCTTCAGGTCCAGTCCCGACCCCATCACGCATCCAGGCCGTAGCGCTTACGTCATCTATATTTGCATAAACTAATCGTTTTTTGCAATGGGGCATTTTTTTATGAGATTGACAAGATGTGATCATTTCCACCAGCAGCTGGATGAACATCATGTACCAGCAAGACGTTCGTTTTCCCCATTCCGCCGTGCGGCAGCGTTTTCCAATCCGGGTCCTCGGGGACCCTCAGACGGCCCATGTTTCTGCTCCCTCCCGGCTCCATAGAGGGAGCGAAAAGGCGTGCTGTCCGCAGGGCCCCCGAGGGCCGGATTAGGGGACACGGGGTCGGGGGGCAGACGACACGCCGGGTCGCCAGTCGGCAGTAGTGGCAGCCGGAACGTCAGCTTGTCGCCGCGTTCGAACCACAGGGTCGGATCTCGGCGAGCGGTTTTGCCCCGAGGGCACTGAAGTGGCACGCCGGTTCGCCGCGGCGCCCGCCGCGAGGCACTTGATCGCACCGCATCACGTCGATCTCTGATTGGTGGCGGCTCGCCCCCCCCCCCCCAATGCTCAACCCTCATCTCCACCTCCTTCTCCATCCGTGATGTAAACACCGACCCCATGAGTCACATTGCTTTCATAGTCTCCTTCCCCCCTTAGGAAAACATTTTCCTTTAAGCTGAGCCCTCCCCACAAAGGCCACGGCCTAATCCCCCTCCACACATACACCATTAAACATCCCTAAGAGATCTGTCTGTCTGTCTCGGGGGGTGTGTCTGCCGCCCAGTGTGGCGTCTGCGGGTCTGTCACCAGGGTGAGTGGCTTGTGGAGACTGGCGTCCCCATACCACCAAACCAGCCTGCCCGCTTTTACCAGGCCTTTTTAATGAGGCACATTATAATTGTTTTGTGATCCTTTTCTGTGTTTTTGGTCCATTCACCTCCCCCTCTGTGGGGGGGGGGGTGGGTGGATGTAGATTTAAAATAGTCTGGGTTAGGCCAAATGTGCGGAAAACCAGAAGTATTTTTACTTAACAAAATAAAGATAACAGCACAATTCATACAGTGCTGAAATAAAGTCTTGGGACGCTTCGCTTAATTCGGTGGCTTTACAACAGAAATCATCACTATAATCATTTGTTCACAATATCGCATTATGCGCATATCACATTAAAATAGAGTTTAAGTGAAACATTCCAGTAGTCGTAATTTGAGAGCCAATTTATAGTTTTAAAAGATGTTCCGAGTTAAAAAAGTTCATTGACGAGAAGACTCGCTATATGCATTTTAATCTGTAACACCTTCGCAATAACATGAAACACCGAGCATTTGTGGGAGTCAGCGGCTACAGATGCTATTATTCGCAAAAAGGGGAGAAAAGAAATGAATAAGTCAATCGAAAGAATGATGACAAGGAAATGTCACCGGAACATATGTGCAGATATGTTAGACGCCGCTTGTCAATGGGCTTTTGTTTTGGAACCAACAAATTTGCAACATTGCTACACACTTGAGCAAGTGTCCCAAGACTTTCTGTGAGCTCGGATTATATCTCACTACAGCCTGAATTTATAGGATCACAATGCTGGTGCAATGTCTATTTCAACAATTACTTTTGGGAATTCCTTCTCATCTCTCTCCATGATGGCCAATCCCCACGGTATGGAATAGATTCACTAATGCTAACGGAGAAACAACTTTAATGCAATAATTGGATGATGGTTTTGTTAAGTCTGGGAGGGGGAATCCCTAATGTATACACCATTCAACAACTTTAACAATAAGTGCATTTCAAAACTTAAATCTCCAAATAGCAATATACATAAATAACTAATAAAATCACTGAATTTCAAAGGAGTGCATTGAAATTCTTGGAGATCCCTGTGACGCGAGAGAAGAGTCATTCCAGATGTTTCTTTCATGGGGTTTCCCGATGGTGGACTGAGCTGCCAAGTGACATCCAGCCATCAGACTCCCTCTCAAACTTCCAGACCCTTCTGTTGCAGGAATACCTCAAGCAGCATGACGCAACTCCATGATTCTACGATTGTACTTGATGTTGCGCTACCTGCTAATTTGAATAATTGTCGCATTAGGTTTCTGCTATGTTGGAATAGAGGGCTGACGTCCTGGGGAGTGGGTATTCCAGGACGGTGTGCCCCCCCAAATGCACCTTATATTTGAATTTTATTTTTTAAAGAAGGCATTCATCCTAAAGTTAAAAAAAAATCAGCATTTTTCGGGGGTGTGGTTACAGATTGTCTGTCTACTCAAAGCTCCGCCCACCAACAGACTTCTTCAGTCACAGAAACCATTCGCAGATGTTGTGTAGTTTCTGCTTACATTTGTACCTGGGTGTTCGTTTTAAGGTCAGCAGACATGTTTGCGATGCGCTACTTGCCTCACTTGCACGTCGCTTAACGCAACAGCACCTGCCAAATTAAGCATATCGTAATCGTTTCAAGTCCGACAACTGACCATTTCAAACTTGCTCCTTCGGAACACGCTCACAAGAAATAACTCATCTCGCTTTTCTAACCAGAGACGGAACACAGACGCGTGGCTGTACACCCTTTATTCCCGTAACGAAACGGACACCTTCCGTCTGCTGAATGTCAGCTATCGAGCTTTCGACATACTTATACAAGGCATTATTCTTTTTAATTACACTTAACACAGAACACGTTTTCATTTTTATCTCGGACCGATTCACCCAAATGACGTCCAAAGATATAAATCAGAATGATTCACATAAAGGCAGGCTGTAACGCTTCATTAAACATCCAGGAGAACCTCCAGATTGACATCAGACTGACAAAAAAAATAATAAGTCGTCCTGCATTGGTCTGTGTCCTTGGAGGCTTTACAGACGGACTTACGGGCTAAACCAACATCACCACTGAAATCACTGCGGGGGTGTAAACAGAGAAGGAAACATGGTAAGTACAGCAGAGTAGAAACGCACCCCACCCCTTTATTTGGAACTAGGCAGGCCGATGAAATACGAAACAGCAAAACAGTTAAAAGTCCCCCTATTCCCGGTGACATACAGATGAGGCCTTTTTTAAATTTGTGTTACATAATATATAACATAATAGCTTATGAAGGATGACAAGATAATAATAATAAAAATAAAGTAATTAAACCTTCCTCGTCGACAAAACCACGCGTATAAAATGTGTTAACAGTCACGAGCGGTGGATTTTCTGAATTCACTGGTACACTGTAGATCAGGACGGCGGTTTAGCCAAGAAAAGCGACCATGTAAAGGTGCAGATACTGGTCTCCATCAGTCTCTGGTCCTTCAGTGATACAGTAAAGGGTGTAAGTTCCTCTAAGGAAGCCAACGGCAGAACACAGCCAGAAAGCTGCCCTACATCAGGCCTTGAAATCAGCTCCTGTTGTGTGAAATGATGCCACCATTCTTCTAAACTAAGCCCTTTAGAAAGAATAATTTTAGGCTGTCTGAGATGCCAATTGAATAAATGGCACAATGCGAATCATATTAAACCAAAGACAATGGCTGATGATTAATCCTCAATAGTCTTAAACTGACAATTGGCTATCGTCATGAAACGAGTCTCGTTATTCTATTAATCTATACCTATTTTTATCCATTGGACAATTAAGCCGCCAGTAAATTAATGAGTGTCATAATTACAAAGGCTGTAAATTGAGTGATGTAATTAAAATACAATGCTGCCATATTGTGTCTCGCCGACTCAAATCAACAGACTTGTAAGCCCCCCCCCCCACACATTATTAATTCCGGTGTAACGTCTGGAGAGAAAACAACACGGCCACAAAAAAAAAAAAAAAAAAAAAACGTATCGGGTTTAATAAACTCGCTCAGGCGATCAGCCAAGGGCTTGGCGGAAATGAACAACGGCATCCCCTCCCCCCTCCACGACATCCCGCAAAGACCTGAAGTTCAAGACCCCAGATTTGGGGGGGGGGGGGGGGGATAGATCATGAAAATTAATGGGATGTACTTTCCACCCCCACCCCCCCCCCCCAACAGCAGAGAGACCCAAGCCTTCACCGTTCCTCGACGCAGTTTAACACGGCCCCCTCCTCCCCGTCCTCCCCCCACATCCCGAACGCCATCTGCGGCGACAGCGCGGCGGCCTGGAGGCAGCCGAAGTCGTCGGTGGCGCCGGGGCCGGTCCCCGGGGCCGGCTGGGCCCCGCCGGGCTCCTCCCTGTGCGTGCGCAGGTGTTTGCGCAGCGCCGCCGGCTCCGTGAAGCTCTTGTGACAGTGGTGACAGCGGCACGGCCGCTCGCCGGTGTGAATGCGCTGGTGGTGCTTCAGGTGCTGCAGCCGGCTGAGCCGCTTGCCGCACACGCCGCACGGGTAGGGCTTCTCGCCGGTGTGCGTGCGCCGGTGCTTCCGCAGCCCGTCCAGGTGCCGGAAGCTGGTGCCGCAGTCGGAGCAGGAGTAGGGCTTCTCGCCCGTGTGGATGCGCTGGTGCGTCTTGAGGGCGCCCGACTCGCGGAAGCGGCGGCCGCACACGCCGCACGGGTACGGCTTCTCGCCCGTGTGGATGCGGATGTGCTTCTTCAGGCTGGAGACCAGCCGGAACGTCTTGCCGCACTCCAGGCAGAGGTGAGGCCGCTCGCTAAGCTGCGCCGACCCAGCCGCCCCCTGGGGGGCGCCCTTCCCCTGGCCGGGTTCCGCAGACGGCCGACGCCCGTCCGGGTGAAGCGAGTGGGGCGCGGGGTGCGAGCCGTCCGCCTCGTCCACCACGTGGATGCGTCCCAGCTCGCCTACGTTGCGGGCGCTCTGCTCGCTCTCTGGCGCCCCCGTGAGGCCGTCTCCCGCACCTGGCCGGCTCTGATGCACAGGCCCGTGGTCTTGCTCCTGCTTGATCACAAACCTCGCTGGAGTCCCCTGTCCGGTCATATTTGTCCCCGGGCTGAATCCTGTCTTCAGTCTTTTCCCTGTAGAACATTCATCTGACATGATAAAAAACACACACACAACAGCAGAACGAATGGTCACATACTACATATAAATCCTGCTTGGGTTCATCGGGACTTTAATTACTGAAAATCCATAAATCATTTAATCAATTAATTGATTCAATTAATTAGTTAATTGATCAATGCTTGCCTAAATGTAGTGTAAGGTATGCATTATTTCAGAAACCAATATTGGTTTTTTTTGTATATCAAAAAAATAACCAAATAAACTGTTGATGTCAAACCAGTTACGAAAATATGATTCTTGTCTAGAAGTTGACAAATAACTTCACTTGTATGGGCTTGCCGCTTATGCATGGACAAAAGTTCCGAAAATCGCCACTAACCGGTCCTGGTAACATCCGTCCATGTAGCAGGTGAGCTGATGTTCAGAGGGTGAGTAGTGACCGTCCCATCTGCCTGAATGGACAGCTGGCCAACCTTCACCTCATCCCCGGAGTCCAAGCCGGGGAAAGCTTCGCCCAGTGATCTGCTCATCTCCGCGTCGCATCCCGGCAGGCAGCGGATGCTGGGATCGTCCTGGATCCGATGGCCGAGAAGCTGAGCGGTGCTCCTGTCGGCGGGGGCGCCGGGTAGGCATGCGGGGTGCACGGCAGCGGCCGGACCTTGGCCAGGCAGCGGAATTGGAAGCTGCTCGATGATCTTCTGCGCACTGCTGAGGCATTCCTGTAGGGCTTTCAGCTCGCCTTCGGACACCTCCAAGCGCAGCTTCAGCCTCTCATTCTCCTGCTCCCTCGTGGCTAGTGCCTGCTGGGTCTCGGTCAGGGCGTCGTTCAGCACCAAAGCCACCTCGCTCAGCAGCGTGTCCACCGCGGCGGCCAGCGTGCTTTGGATGGTCGGCCCGAGGCGGACCTTTAGGGAGGACATGGAGAGGCTGGCCTCGCAGAACAGGGGCTGATGGCATTCCACCTTCTCCCCCTTCAGCTCAAAGCTCAGACCGTCGTCGGTGCGGTTCGGGGAGCCGATCGCGCTTCGTTTCCGACCGCCACCACCAAAAGCTGAGTTCATACAATGTTGTACATTTATTTTTGCCAGTCCGGCAACGCTACAGTTTGCTAGCTTAGAACTCATCATAGTGATAAATCCGCCGAGCGGCTACTTATAACAGGCGATCTGTGCCCTGTTAGTGAGCTGTTACAATGTAACAGAGAATATTGCGCCTGCTGTACCCGGTAGCGATCGCACTCTCATGCATTCTGTATTTCAAACCACCCGGACAGCTAGCTAGCTAGCTAGTTAGCTCTTTCCAAAGCTATAAGCGCGGCTGCTTATCTGCAGGTTTTTAATATTCCTTAGTTTAAATAATGGGTCACCGACTGAAACCGGAAAGCTATTTGTAAAAACCCGAAACGAGTGGGCTCTAACAAAGAAATATCACGTATGTTGCGGCAAACTGCCTCCTCCGTTCATCTTCCGTATATAAACACTCGGCAAGGAGACTCGCACTCGCGATTGGCATGACTGCAGTCGCATATTTATGACGTAAAAAGATTAATTTTAAAGAAACAGGAAGTCAAATTTGAACAGGCAGATGGAGTGACGAATGCACTCAGACGCGATGATCATTTTGTAGAGCACTGCGAAATTTACGCACGGTATATAGTTAATATTATATATAATCATAAGGTTGTATATTTGTTTTGTATATTTACTCTAGTATTTCCTCATATAAACATTCTGAATTGACTACTACTGAACTACTGCGTAACCGTCCAGGATTACAAATGAAAACTTGTCTATACAAAATGTCTATACATACGTCATATGGACAAATGTATTGGGAAAAACCTCTGAATCTTTGAATTCTGTTGTTTCATTCAAACCCATTACCACAGGTGTAAACATCATACACTGAGTTGAGTCAGGTTCACAAACATATGCGAAAGAATGGGTCGTTCTGAAGAGCTCAGGGATTTCATGCATGGTACTGTCATAGGATGCTACCTTTGCAATAATTCAGCTTGAGAAATTCCTTCCCTTCTAGATTTTCCATGGTCAACGCTGTATTATTGCAAAGTGGAAGCGTTCCAGAACAGAAGGCACATATTGTATAGAAGCCACCTGCACTCTGTTGACTCAATAACTGCACAGTTCCAAACTTCCTTTGACATTGATCCCAACACCAGGAACTTCAAGGAATGGACTTCCTTGGCCAAGTACCTGCATGCAAGTCTCACATTGCCAAGCACAATGCTAAGTATGGGATGGAGTGGGTAAAGCACACTGCCAATGGAAATGTGGATCGCCAAGTTATACTTTTGATAGACAAGTCTGGATTTGGCAGATAGCAGGAGAATGTTACCTAGGGGATAATGAGGAGGGATAATATTATGGTGTGATCTTTTGGTCCAGAGGCAAGCGTCCTAACCACTAGGCCACCAACCCTCTGCTGGGTTCTGCGAAAGTCCCTCAGTTCCGGTAAAGGGAACTCTTAATGCTTCAGCATTACACAACATTTTGGACAACTTTATGCTTCCAACTTTGTGGGGACAGTTTTGGGAAGGTCCTTTATTGTTCCAGCATGACTGTACCCCAGTGCACAAAGCAAGGTCCATAAAGATCTGGTTGGGTGAGTCTGGTGTGGAAGAACTTTACTGGTCCATGCAGAGCCCTGAACTCAACCCCATCAAACACCTGTGGGAGCTAGAATGGAGGTTGTAAGCCAGGCCTTCACATCCAACAGATCTCCATATTGATGCTATGGGTTTAGAATGATGATGTCATGAAGGTTCCTGTAGGTGCAATGGCCAGGTGTTCCAATACTTATGTCAATATTGTGTATAACCGTCATTGTATTATTATTGTAAAACAATACAAATGGATGAATTAAAGGAGAATTTAAATCAAACTATTTTCAAGAAATATAAAAAGTCACTGTAGTGTTTCTATATGTTTTTCATATATTTTTTCTGCTTAGGATGGTTTTGTCTAAAGATGTTGACTTGATTGTGTTCCACTCCCCCAGGACATCTGAAAAGCATCGCAGGTCTCAGGACAGTTGCTTAGTAAATGCCTTGCGTGTGCGGCGGAAGTTGGCTTTGTGTGATTGGCATCGCATTTCACCAATCACCAGTCCCGCTATCTTATGGTCTTTTCCATTTAGCCAATGAAATGAGAGGGGGGCGGGTTCTGCTTCGTCGGCTGGAGCGGAGCGGTTTTAAGACGGCAGGGGGAAAACAAGGGACCGAGCAACTTGGTTAGTTGCAGGTAGGCGTATTAAATATTAAAAATACCGTTTTGCTTAAAAATAAAATATCCGTTTTGTATCATGAATGTGAGCACATCAGACATTACGGAGATGACTGCCTAGCAGATGCACAGAACTAGCTATACAGTTTGTAATGCGTTGCTTTTGGTGAAGTTGATGCAATTTGACACACGCTGCGTTTCGCTTCTTCTGCTGTTATTGTTTAACGTTGTCTCGTGCTGCTTATATTTTTGATATATGATTTGAAATGTTTGCTGTAATTCTGCGTTTATGAAGGCAAGTAACCGCAGTTTCCTAGCCCATGGCCCCAACTTCGAGAAGTCTCAAAAACAGCAGCAAACTAATTTATCGCAGGTCTTGCTTATTCCGGCAAACCTGGCGTCTTGTTGCTATGGCCGAAGACACAGATTTGACACTCATTTGCATATGAATAGTTTGAATGAAAAGCTTGGCATCTGTTTAAAAATTAATAGCAATAAATAATAAAACAGAAAATAACTGCACAATTACGCGGTATACATAGCATTTAAGCTTGCTGTCTTGTTTACGCGTCTATTTGGTAAATAAGTTTATTTTGTAACTGAGTTGCAATAACGGATTTCCATTTTGAACCTTTTTATTCCGTTCAGGCAATGTCAACTCTATTTCATCTTCACCCTGTCTTACACGAGGACTGTCTTAAAATGATTACATGCGATGACAAGAATTTTCATTTTTTACATTTTATTCCTGTATGTTTTAGTACAGGGAGGGGCAGCAATAGTGACTATCAATTCCAGAATGAGATGTTTTGATGTTAATAGCGCAGTGCTGTTTATTTACGACACGGAGCTACGGTTGACTCCAAGATAATTATTCATGGGAGTAATGTTCAGGGTAAGGGGTTAAACATTTAGTCTTTTGTGGGACAAGTAAAAGTATACAGCGTCTTAATGTCTTATATTACTGGGAGATTGTGATTCTGGTGCGTAGTGTGTAAAGTTACACTTTGGGGGCAGAGTGGTTTCATCGCACTCAGACAGGTTGACCGAACCCTAAGCAATAAGTACTTTGGCCGTGGTATTATCAGTGCCCTTCTCTGTGTGAAGTCGCAGCCGATTGGCTGGTGCTGTCAGAAGAGAGCGTTCCCGATTGGACGGGATCACACCAGACACTCCCAATGGAATATCACCATGCCGCTGCCTGGATGGTACAGCCAGGGACTAGTACAATGCAGGGGAGAACGGATCATAATAAAGATGCAAACAAGTTTACTGTTCTTTTACATTTGTTCTGATTGATTGGCTGTCCTTCCTTATCAAGATGCAGTTCTTAGGGCTCATGTTCCGGATGCAGATAGCACTGACCTCAAAGTGATTACTCTCAATTCAAGTCATCCTCTCGTTACTGAAGCTGTAATCTTCTTATACCAGTCCTCTAATGCTTGGGAACCTTGTTACATTCCTTTTTAGCATTACAGTTTAACTAATCCGGCATCTCACTAAGGGTTCATAGCAGCCATGTGTCGCTGTGGCAGATTGTAATCCTAATAAGCACCGTGGAAGGAAGGAAAGTGATGCAACTCTGTTATTCTTTAATGAACCCGTGATGCAAGTGTGATGATGCAGCTCCTGTCGCTCAACAAGTAGTGCATTCCAATACCAACACGAAAGTTGTCGGTTCAAGTCCCAGGGAGCGCACATGAACTATAACGCTTTCCTCTACTGAAACTTCCTATAGATAAAAGTATCAGGTTAATGTGAAACATGTTAATTAGATATATAGATAGATTCTGAAGGAAAGTTTACGGTAACTAAAGACACATGTTGTATCCATAAAAAAACCGTGTACAGTAACAAAACACATTTAGATATTAATAGTTAATAATAGACAACAATAAATAGTGTGAGGAATGTCATGTAAATTATTGTACAGAATTCCATCATAACTGTTCAGAAATAAATAGCATTTTGCAGTGGGAATGTATGTATAACTTAAGGATAATTGTTGTTGATGGATTTACTAAGTTTGAGGGACATGAGCTGATGAAATATTTAGGGGAGCTTATGCAAGGGAAAATGCCAACATTGCTATGTTGAGCACGTAGTCTGACCTACTTGCGAGAAGATTTGTGGAAAAGAGAGGAGGGCATCAGAACGAGGGCGAGGTCGGCCTGAAGGGTGATATCTTGGGTTCGAGCCGGACGTGACGCAAACGTGCTGTCATGTGGAATTCCAAATTATTGCATAATGCTGAGCAGAGTCACGGAGTCAGAGCGTCTGTCTAAGGTCACGGTGACCATTGGAGGTGTACGGAAATAGTCTACGTGCCGTTCGCACATGTGCTCGAGCAAAGAACGACCCGGCAAGTATTCGTTGCCGAGGGAGAACGGCGATGGGATGTAGGTGAAATCATGTTTTGACCAATTAGAGTGAAATGTATGGATTTGTCTTTTTGTTTTTACTCAAAGATAACCTGTAACCATTAGTGGAGGAGAAACTCTGAGATAAATCTTGTGTCGGTGATTTGCCGAAATGTATTTTTACCCAACCATACCAGAGAGTGACAACAGCCAGGTAAACGCCCAGCTGGCGGCCGGTGAGGCTCAGAACCGGAAGGTCGTTGGTTCGAATCTCGACCTCGGCATCATAACTGCGTCACAGTTGGGCCCTTGAGCAAGGCCTTTAACAACATTTATTATTATTATTATTTATCATTATTATTATTTATTATTATTATTATTATTATTTATTATAATTTATTATTATTATTATTATATATTGCAGAAATAGTTTAATTACAGTAATAGGCAACACTCATTTATTTATTATTTCTCACTCCGTGAT
>JAABNY020000002.1:28749081-28772720 GCA_015164015.2 Brevimyrus niger | reverse complement strand
GAGGGTGAGGGAAACGGAACGTTTTCTTTCTAACAGGGAACGC
The DNA here is from genome assembly GCA_015164015.2 of Brevimyrus niger. Classification (NCBI taxonomy): domain Eukaryota; kingdom Metazoa; phylum Chordata; class Actinopteri; order Osteoglossiformes; family Mormyridae; genus Brevimyrus; species Brevimyrus niger. Next base: position 28,772,677 of record JAABNY020000002.1, on the reverse strand, counting down.
GAGCAGCAACCGAGGGGCGCCCCCCGCACCCCCAATCAGACGCGGAGCCCCCCACCCCCCCCGACCGTGACTACTAATCCACAGATCTACCAGGGTGACAAATGGATATTAGGACATATGCATAGGATATACTGTAACCAAGAGATGGTCACATGGTACCCAGGACTTCTGGCAGAATAGATATATGACATATAATGCTGGAAAATAAATGCTAAAAAGAACAGCTCTTGATTTACCATATGAGCAACAATGAATAATATCAATTTGTTTTAACACTGTCTAGTCAACACCTACAACAACCTTTTGGAACCTGAGCTCAGCTACATATCACTGCGAGCAGACCAGCTGTCTAGCAGCAACATAGACATGTCACTGGATGAGGAATCGTCGATGGATGAGACTCCACGCAAGAATCCCACCAAGCCACAAAAAAAGCACAAAGGTACCATGCAGTCTCACCTCCACCAGCAGGGGGCAGTGTCATATCACCATCGGCAGATTTATTCTAGTCATGCAACACTCCCATTGTAGCCCTAATGTCTGTTTTTATCCTACATGTGTCCCTCCCTCCTATTCCAAGGCTGATCCATCTGTGAATTAGATTAAACTAAGAAAAATAAATATTTGTAGCCGCTTATTAGTATTGTATATGAAGTAAATGCCAAATCCTTATTTTACGTGTCATTTAGCGAACAGTGTTTGAATTAAATTTTAATTAAGTTTTGTTGACCCACTTTGAGAGCTAAACCAGGGCTCCAACCCCCCCTCCCGTCTTATCGCTACAGCGGTTCGCAAACCCCGGGCAACCCGCTCCTGCTCCCCTATCTCCACCCCCAGCCTGCCGCTGAAGAAGAGGAGCAAGGAGGGAAAAGGTGAGCTGGCATTCAGGGTCCAAGGGGGTTGGACTTGGTCGTCTTCCTCCACTCACCTCCTCCCTCGCCTCCTCTGCTGGGATAGAACAGGAAGCCGCTCTCTGTCCGATGGGGACGGTCTCGGGGTCAGGTAATTGATGGCGGGCCACGGATGCGCTGTGTTTGCTGTGGACGCAGAACTGATTGCCGGCTGCAGGGCCTGCCCCCCCTCTTCGCCCCCTCCCTGGTCCGCGTTCGCCCCCCCGCTCACTGCAGGGGGGAGCGCTCCCCGCACCGTATCCATCACCCTGCCGCGGCAGCTGGGCCACACGTGGCCGCTGGCAGCGTTTCTGTTTTAACCACTTGCAGCCGGACTGCTTGCCCAGCTGTCAAAGAAGATGAATCTACTGGCAGAGCCGCGTAGTCGCCCGTCAGCGGGCCGCGTCCGGCCGGGGGCTCGTCCGGCTGGCCAGATCGATTAGCTTGAGTTATGACGGCCGATGCTGTAATTGTACCTCAGTGTTATTTTCATTTCTTAAATAAAACCTGAAATAGAGGATGACTTATGGTTGGTAGTTAAGTTTTTACAAGGTGTCCTAGTTGAGGGTATGAGAGTCATTAATAAGCAAGTATGTCTTCCCTCCCCCACAACCCAGGCAACACCATCTACCTGTGGGAGTTTCTGCTCGCCCTTCTGCAAGACAAAAACACCTGCCCCAAGTACATCAAGTGGACAGAGAGGGAGAAGGGCATCTTTAAACTCGTGGACTCCAAGGCTGTGTCCAAACTCTGGGGGAAGCACAAGAATAAGCCAGACATGAACTATGAAACCATGGGAAGGGCTCTCAGGTGGGAACCTCAGCTACCAGTGTCTGCTGGCTTGTGTTTGTAAAGTGTAAGGGTGCCCCTTAGCTTAGCGGGGAGTGTTGGAAAGGAGCCACTATCACTGCGATCTCACCCACCCTGATGCAGGTATTACTACCAGAGGGGCATTCTGGCCAAGGTGGAGGGCCAGCGTCTGGTGTACCAGTTCAAGGAGATGCCGTCGGACCTGGTGGTGATCGACGATGAAGATGACCAGTGTCCAGACTCCGCTCCCCCGTCGAGAGGCCTGCCGCGTGGGGCGTCCCGCTCTGGGAAGGGCTCGGCGCTGATGAAGCCCGTGAAACGGGAAGCCAGCCCCGCTGTGGTGTACCCGGGCGTGGTGGAGAAGCCGTCCGGGCAGCTGCTCCAGGCGGTCCACATGCTACCGGCGGGCCAGTCCTTGGAGGGCTCCACTCCCTCACACACCATGAGGTGAGGCGCCCACGCTCGTCCGTCCACACCACGTGCCCTGCCTTCTGATTCATAGGGTGACCAGGGACAGGTTTGTTGTAACTGGGGCAGCATTCAAAAATTCAACCCTGCCCCCATAGGCATTTCAAGAACTAATTAAATAGCTAATAAATAGTCAGAGGATTGTAGCTAGCTAGCTGGTTAGCAGAACATGCTGATTCAGCATCTTCAAAATTATAAGAAAAAGATATTTATTTAATATTTAGTGTAGTGACTGTTTGTGGCCAACAGAGGGACTCACACGAATGTGTGCTTCAATGGCGGTAAACACTGGCGTTGAGGGTGACACCAGCAAATGAATGTAGGAAATATGGAAACTGTTGCAGGCATGTTTACGCATACACATTCCTGTGAGCTGTGGTAATGACAGGCAAATAGCCCTAAACTTATAAATCCTGCCGTTCCTCAGACTCACTGGACCTGGAAAGTCAGATGATAACCACCTACTCAAAAACATCCACCTCTGTTATTAAAAGCTGTCACAGTCTGCAGATAGAACAATAGTCTCTCGGTCTAGTGGTCTCTCTGCTAAAGTAGTGCGGTGGGTGTATTATGAAGCTAATCTTCCCTGAGCTTGGAGTAATTCTCACTGCGTTTTTAGACGTCTCACTTATTTTTCCCTGGCTGGTGAGTAAATTGTAGTCTTCATGGTTTCCCTGCCTCAGACTAAGCTGGCACAGAGCTCAGCAGTCTGGCACAGGAGCTGTTCAGTGTTGTCCCGCGCTGTGCTTCCGTTATTGTCTGGGTTCATGACGCCGCGCGGCTAATCTGGGAACTGGGCCAATGAGCTTGGCACAGGTCATTTGTAAATGGGATTTCATGGGGCAACATCATCAGCTGTGTTTCTCTGAGTTATAACTGATGTCCCCCCCCCCCATCTGTTTCCCCGGGGTCACAGAGCCCTGAACGGTCCCACCACGGTCCCCGTGGTCCTTACGTCGGCGGCTCAGGGTGGGGGCACGGTCACCCTGCAGACAGTGCCGCTGACCACCGTGCTCGCCAACAGCGACCCCAGCCACGGCTCCCCACAGAGGGTCATCCTGCACACTGTGCCCTCCTCCACGGCCGGCGGCAAGGATGTGCTGACCTTCCAGACCGCCGGATTGACCGCGAGCGCCGCCGGCCTGTCCGACGGCCTCCAAACACAGCAGCTGCTGGTCACCGGCTTAAGTACCTCCAGTGGGGGGGTCATCAGCTCCGCCGGCCAGTGCAACGGCGTCACGCGCCTGGTCACCCTGAGCCCCAGAGCACAGCCCGTGGTGACTCAGCAGCCCGGCACGGTAATCGCCACCGTGCTGAAGCACAGCGACATCCACGGTCTGCCGGTGAAGGAGGAGGCTCTGGACCCCCACTATCTGCAGTCCCTGGTCAACAGCGACCCCGCGGCCTGCATCAGCTACGGGGAGCGGGAGGCTGAGTGCGGCCACAGGACGGTCATTATCAGCGGCGGCCAGGAGGGGGCGCTGAATGGACACTCCGAGCAGGGCGAGGGGCCGAGCAGCAGTCCCGGTGAGGGGCTGACTCCCGTGGTGGAGCTGGAGGAACTGGAGGAGACGAAGGTGCTGGATGTGTCAGAGGTGCACCTCATCCCCGTTCAGGTGAAAACTGAGCCTGTGGAGACATAGAGGAGCTCTGCAGCCCCAAGGAGAGAGGATGCTTTTGGATGTGTACAAACAGGAAATCCATCCTCTAACAGCTTTGACTTTTAAGTGATCAGGTTGGCTCTCTCTCATAACAGGGGATTCAAGATTCATTGCTCAAAACTGTGAGCCAAGACTTGGCCCGGGACTTTTGTTTACTCAGAAAAATGTGCCTAAATTTGAACAGCAAGGGATTACATTTTTTTTTTTTTTTTTAATTTTTAATGCAATGCATGATGGAAGAATCCCCAAACCCTCAGGGCCCCCGTCGCTGAGTCCTGACACACTGCCCTACCTGGAAAACAGCCATCGCAGAAGTAGGTACCAAGGACCCCACGCAATGTGTCAGATGGGCGTCCTTGCGTCTGTCTGCACCGCTACACGGACAGCCTGCAGGCCCAGCTTCCTGACAGTAACCTAACAAGCACAAAGGCCGCTCTCAGATTAGTGTCACGGGGCTAGTGCATCGCATGCACGTTTGTCACCCAGTGGAAGGACAGTAAAAGAGTCTGTTTTCTTTCCTGTCCCTCCCACTATGTCTGTCCTTGTGGGATGGGAAGTAAAAAGGCATTATATAACCAGACGAAATTCAAAGAGACCAGAGCTAAAACGTGGGGCGGACAAACTGCCGCAACGGTTGTAGTAAGACTCGAGAAGAGTATTTTCGATTGGAAAGGCTGCTGTGTTGTGGGGGAAAGAAACACGCAGACCTCAGCCATCCCTCGAACCCGACTCCCCCCAGGAAATCACTGCATCACAAATCTGTAGCTTCATTTCAGCTACTTGTGGCCTTATAGCTTTCAGTTGCCATGGAAATGGGCATTCCCCATGCTTCGAGACAATCCAGTAACAGCCATGTGTGTATATAGCTGCATACCATGTCAAGAGAAATTTTTGATAAAAAAGTGATATTTTCTGCTTTTGAAGTTATGTATGTAAGCCTTAAATTGTTTATATGGAAAAAAGAATGAAACCTAAAATATTAAACTATGCTATAGAGAAGAACATTTAGGCCAGAAATGTATTTATTTATTTTTAGAAATGCAAAAAGGCAGTTTTATCAAAATTTACGAATGCAGATGTGAGGGAATATATACAAAATATATTAACGTTAAATGAGATTTGTTTGAACCGAAATGTTTGAACGTTTTTTAGCATTCCATGTAATATCAGCTGAGTTTTTAAATTTTCTTACTTTGTCGATAAGAATGGAAAATCCAGAGCTTTGTTTTTTGTTAACTTGGGTCATTTTTTTTCTTTCCCATGCATCCTTTCTTCCTCTCGCATTCCCTGTAAATATCGACTTTGGTGTGTAATTATTTTACATGTCCTGAACATGCTTTTGACCCTCCCCTTAGCTGCTGTGCAACCCCCTCCCCCATTTACCAGCCTTCCAGAGATTCACCCCACTGAGTTGCTTAGGGGCCTCATGCTGAACCTCATGTAATGACTGTTTGTGGCCAGCAGGGGATGGTTAGAGTTAGTTTGAGGAATTTAAGCTAAAAGCTGCTAAATTGAGAAGGGGATGGGGTGCATCTGCATGCCTGGCTCCGTGTGCAGCCCCCATTGCAGCTGGCGGTGTTTATCCAGTGTGTCAGCTGTTACGAGGAGCCTGTCCAGGCTGGCTGTTTTAATCGTAAGGATCTGTGGCAGGGCCCTTGTGTGTGAGTGAACCTGTATTGATCCAGATCTCAATTTGTGCTAAATTGGTGCCAGGGTCTGGAGTAGCCTTTGGAAATACCATCAGCAGTGACCTCACTCTTATTGCCAGCAGCACCTCGTGAGGGGGGGGGTGAGTCAGCACTGAGGAAAATGACTGGTTCTTTTGTTGACCGTCGAGCCTCATACATGTCTGGATAAGACGTGTAAATATCGACTTGCTGTCACATTTCATGCTATATTGGAATATGCTGTGGTCGTGGCCCGTATTGCGGACTGCCGTGTCAAACGTACGTTGCTTGGTAGCGAAAGCAAACGGGGAGGTGTGGGCTGTGGGGGAGGGGGGGGCAGTGCCTCGCAGCGCCCACGCCAGCACCACAAGATCCAGGCCGGGGCGGCTCGGCCCCCCTTTTCTGTCGCTGTGTTTTCATGCATTTCATCTTTCTTTCGTTTCTTTTTGTTTTAATGTTTGGCCAAGCTTTCCTTCATAGAAACCATTTTTTTAAGAAAAAGCAAATGTAATAAATGTCTTTTGATCCAAAGCAAAGCAAAAACGGCTGCTGAGCATTTTATTTGTGCTGGAGCGAGGCAGCGACTGTCCCTGCACCTTCCCCAGCACTGCGGGCCGGTGGTTTACACCAAAAGACCCTTTGGTCCTTGTTCTTCCTTGCTGTGGTACCTCTTAAACTCCAGAACTCCAGCCATGTAAATGGGGAGAAACTATAAGCTGTGTATATATGTGGGATGCTGGTATCACCTCTGTGAGGTAAGCGTGCACTCACTGCGTCCTGCAGTGTAGATCACAGTTGCGTTTGGTCTGCATCATTCACAGACCATCAGCCTTTAGCCTTGGAGCGATTTGACGGCAACTGTGCAGCGCCTGTAGGACACTTGCCGGCCAGCGGTGGAGGTCCATTCCACCCACGTGGCACAGGTTCATTGGTAGCATGCAAGGAGGGCAAAGCATGCGCCGAATTCGACACTGGGCGAGACGCCAAGGCCAAATAAGGGGAGATTAAAATATTAAATTTAAAGGAAGATATCTAGGAATATTAATAAACCGAAGGATGAAATAATGATGCAGAGCTGTCACTGAGGTCACCTGCTCCCAGGCTGCTGGCTGCCCCCCCGCCGCGTGAGCGAGACTCGTCGTCAAGCAGGCAGGTCCGGGCCATCTGTTCACCCGCATGTCGCTAGCGGGGCGGGGCGCAGAAGGGCGGGGCGGGGAATGCAGAAGAGAACCGGGAATATGCCGCAGTGTGGCCCCGTGTGGCCCCGGGGACAAATCGACCTGCCGGGGAACAAAGAGGCGGATGGTCATGTGTAGATAAACACATGCATGGATACATACGTGTGTCATGGCTGAATGCGAGGTGGGTGGAAGGGAGGGGAGCAAGTGAATTGGGGACCAGATTTTGATGGATGCTATTCCTGCGGCTTTCTCTGCACAGTTCAGCTGCCTGACACTGGATTCGAGGTGTTGAGCACCATTATGTTTTAAAAAAATATTAAATAAATGAAGCAGGTGAGTGAGGCGGAGGCTAGGAAATGCGGGGAGGGCCGGTGTGGCTGCACAGACTGCTCCTGTCTCTGTGTCTGGCTGCAGCAGCTGCGCATGAATACATTAGTGTGCAAGTTGGCGTGCAGCTGAGGCGGCGGTGGCGCCTGTCAGCGGCTCCTGCTGCACGTGGGTCTGGGCCGAGCCTGGGGCGGAAGTCTATTCGGGGAGTCGTCTGGCAGCTGGGCCTGGCCGCCCCACTCGGTGCCTGCCGGCCCCCCCCACCACCCCACTGCCACCACCAACGCAGCTGTGCATCGCACAATGGCCCACGGAACGGGCCAGAACCCGTGAGACAGACGGGGGAAAAAAAGGACTGCTTCGCATAGAGCCACGTTTCCCCGTCGGCAGCCTGGCAAATACAGGAGGCCGGCAGAGTTCTCATCGCAATATGGCCGTCGCCATGTTCCAAATCATGGTGGAAATGACCAAATAACATCTGTGGTCGAACGTGCCTTTCAAAAGGCGAGCGACTGACGGATCTGTGTTTGGTCTATGGCTGGGTCAGGCTGAATCTGATCCCTGGTCGGTAACTGCTTTCGGAACAGTCCCGCACAAACACCTATTTTTGCACGACCCCGCATTTGAATGCCCTTGTGGCGCGGCCGCATAAGAAACAGCATCGGCACCCTGCTGCTCGCCCCAAGTCAGGAACCGATGTCACCGTCGCACCAGACCAACGAAGCCTTAATTCTGCCCTGGTTCTCCTGCACCACACTGTTGTGCAGGCAAGACGTCCATCATCCGGATTGCCAAGCAACAAGCTAGCAGTAGTTGCCAGCTCATTTGGCTTTTAATGGGTAAACGAAAGCAATGTATACCACCACCAATGTTGCGTGTGCGTCAGCAGTTATACAAACCTTGGTTTTTAGAGGGAATCGGAATGGATGACTGGCCTGATTTCCAGAAATGATAATTAGGTAAAGTGCTACGCAATTGGTCACCGACTTGACAGGAATATATGCTTTGTAAATAATTTTGTTAGATAAGTCAAAGACACGATATTCCACTGACAGTACTTCCTGAATGTCTGTAGATGGCAGTAGTTGTACAGCTCAGAATTCACCCTGAAGTGAACCAGGACGAAAATCCCTCAGAACATCAAATGCACTTAGCGTCTCCATGATGGTGTACACTCAGCTGCCCCCAGGAAAACTGCAACCTGCAAAAATAAAGGAAAGAATGAATGTATAAAAAAATCGCTGTAAACAACAAACAAATGAACCGCATGTAACAACTGCAGCACTGGATTTCGTCTGTGGCTCGCACCCCATTTACAGAGCTGTCCCCAAAACAGCAGAGCTCTCTTGCTCTAGACCCAGGACCAGCAGGTATTTCATTTGACTATAAACCATTTTGGTTATTTACAATTCAATCGTTGTGTCACGTGGCCAACCCTTTAACCGCTAAGGCACCTGTTGTCCCAGATTGGCTTTCCCAGTTACCGGTTGCCAGGTTCCCGGTTTTCCCGCCCAGTTGGGCGAATTTGAAAATGCAGTTGCGGGTAACTATTAGAAGGTCGCGGGTTGCGCGTTTTTAGGCTGCTTTCCTAATGTTCTGTAAATGACTGTAGAATTATTATTAATTATTATGAATGCACGTGGCTTCTATTGCTGAGCATTACTGAATCGCTAGCCACCGAAAATCAGAGACAGACGTATAGGGAAAGCAGGGTTAATTGCCAACGCATCTGGCGACTCTCACGCTAGCAGTTTTATGGAAAATCTATATTATACCACTATAAACATAAAATTAGCTACATCAGAAGCTTTGGGATAGTTTGCAAACCCTATAGATTATTTACAGGGTACTAAAACTATTACATACAGAAAAAAATCGTGTGCAGAAATGGAAAATTTCGCGCCAGCAAGCTGCCCAAAGATTGACAACCCTGGGAAAGGAGAGTACATCCATCTACGTGACATCATTGTGTTAACTGTGTTTTTTTAAATGAACATTTGAATGTGGTCAGCATGCACAGTACTGTGGATTTCAGATACTGTGCCAGTTTCAGCTTCCGTTGGGCGGATTTTAAGCAGACCACTGGGAAAAGCCCCCGTTAAGTTACGCTCATGGTGGAGCGTGCGGTCAGAAACTGTTGTGTGAATCAGGTCAGACCACGAGTGTCTGTCCATGCTGAAAAGGAACCCAAACCCTCATCCTATTTTTTATTATTGTCACGCATTTGTTGAGCATCGCCTTTCTAAGAAAATAAAAGCAGCACATTCAAAACTATAGATCACTCCGACTATGTAAACTGAAATACTATAATTAAATAATGAAATGTTACATGGTAGTAGGTCAATAATAATAAACTCACTATTACAGCAGTGCAAACAACCAAATAGGAATACGCAACTCTGATTTACTATAAACCAAGGCAAGGAATTTCGTCTGATTTTGAATTTGTACTTGTTGGTGTTCAAGTCAGGCTTTAATCTTAAATGGTAATGTATTGAAATTGAAGCCCCGGGCAGCAGCTTCCAGTATGATTACTCTCTAAATGAAAGTGCTGATTGTCCAAATTTAGTGTTACGTCTTGCAATGCCAAGCTAAGGAAGCCGGGGTAAATTCTCTGGAACGGCGGAGGCAGATAATTGCAGCGCCAGTGATTTACTGTGAGGGCTTGTTATCAAGCTTCGCTTATACTTCAGCGTGTGCCGCGTGCTGTGCTTGGTGCGGTGGTGGCTGTGCTTGTCAGGATTCAATGTTTTTTTTATTTAAATAGTTAAAGTTACTTTTCTACAAGTGAAATAATCTATTCTAGAACATCTAATTATAAACAAATCTAAATTCTGATGTGCCATTCTATATAGCAGTGGCAGAACAGTTTTATTTTATTAAAACCGCGTTGGCATCCATTATAACAAACATAAAAATAAATACGAGCGCATTTTTCATGAGCAGCAAGTCTTTTATTTGCTGCCATATCAAATGCTAACTGGTGTTTAGTAAATATAGAAAGTGGAGTAGGAAAGACTAACACTGTAAGGAGAACATGTGAAATCTAGCGTGATAATAAGAAAAATGCAATGTTGGCACAGTAATCCCCCGTGTTAAAGTGTCTCATCCTCCTGTTTTTTTCCTCTCAATTCAATTAATTACCGATGATCCACTGTGAGAAACACTTCCACTCGTACGCCAGCCAAATTCTTAATACCATTGATCTTGCCCTGTTACTGCGCTTTACCGTTTGGTCACTATAATAACGTGCAAGGTTCAGGTAGATTTATTTAGTAGAGTAGATATAGCCGATCATCCTCATTAATTGTCAACTGTTTTATATACCGCGTTCGCCAATTTTATGATCTAGTGACATAATAATTGCCAATAGCACTGCAACTGTGATGCAATTACATAGATGAATAGATTTAACGTCCTTAAACAACACGCAGAGGGTCTTTGATTGCTCGTCCCCAAATTTTATGGTATCTAGTTAACAGCCTTGTTCGATTTCTACAATCTAAATACTGCACCGAAATCTGAAGTGACTGGAGGGGAGAAGGAGTTAAACTATTTATGAGCAGACATCACAACGTTTAAAATATACATTTCTCAAGAGGCATTTTACTGCATGGGGTCATGTCATTGCTCCTTCCATCACTCCACCTGTTACTGTAGGCGGACAGTTTTATTGATTAAAATGAAATAGGCTCTTAAACGGAATACTTTGACCTCCTCTCAAGTAAAACATATCAAGCCCGTCCTCCGTGTTTTACTGCATTATTTCTTTTAAAATTTGTGTCACTAATTTATTATGCATATATTTATGTTATACTTTTTTTTTTAGACATATTTAAAAATTTAAGTTGTACATACGGCACTGTGCAAAAGTCTTAGGCAGTCCATGGAAATTAAGTTTGGTATCTTCATACACGATTAAAATCAAGAAATGATGTCTGTCAGAGTGTGTGAAGTCATCCCAAGGCTGGCAGTATCAACCCAATATAACCCAGGGTCGCTAACTTTGGGCGTTAGAATTTCAATTCGAGACAAGTCTGCACACACATGCACACGCATATACATGTATGTAAGTAACAGTTTTATTGACTTGAGTACATATTCTGTAGGGTTTGCAAACTGTGCCAACGCTTTCGATTTCATTAGTTTTAGGTTTATAAAGGAATAATACATTTGCCGTGAGATTTCTTACGTGAAAGCGTGTCACGCCAGATGCGTGAGTTGGCAACCCTGTAACCAGAAACCTTGAGGAACTCGAACGCCTCTTAACTCGGACCAACTCCGGCATCAACGGGGTCTGTTGGGTTTTTTTAAACGTGTACCTTGACCGAAATCTTTGGAACTCGAGTGCTCCTGCTTAAACGTGTTTGGGCCTCACACAAAGGCAGCCGGACCTACTGGGATGCTGATGCCCATCAATCGCTCTCTCGCAGTAACCCTCGACCAAGTGCTCCATGTGAACGTTTTTTTTTCCTGATTAGTGTGATTGTTTTTGCGCTTTATCTGCAGTACGTATATGTTTAGTCATAGCTGAGTAATTATGGTCCATAAGAAAGTAAGAAGTGATAACAGCAAACTTAAGAGGAATGTACTGAGAGTAACTGTACAATATAAAAAGTAAATTACTGCTAGACTTTTAGGTGGTGCACGTGTCTCTGCTCTCACGTCGGAGTATGGGATTGCCATTTATTCTGTATTTATTGCTTTTGTAGGCTATGTGTGTTTTTTACTGCATGTATTAGATTTATATTGATTGTTAATGCTTTTTATCATTATTTAGGTAGGGGTAGACACGTTTAAATAGGAAATCATTTTGGGGGGTCTGGAAGGGATTAAATTCATTTAAATTATTTATTATTGGGAAATTTGACTTGGACCTCGACCAAATAGCAACTCGACCAGCCTTCTGGAACGAATTAAATTCGTGTTCAAAGGTACTACTGTATTTGTTGACTGGACCGCTAGCATATGGTGTTTGGCTAATCAATACGTCATCCAGTTATTTAACTAATGAAGTTAATTTGGCAAGCTGGCGATGAAATTTAACAAACATGTGGAATGATTCGTGTGTCCCTGAGGAGATGGTTGAGAACCGAAGCTGTGTTCTTCTAGCCATCCAAGAAAATATCAGTAACTTTTTGCAAAATACTAGAAACTCTAGTTAGGATACTTTGTATTCAGTGCTGGGGAAGTTACTCTCAGTAATTTAACCGACACTGTTTGTATTATATTACTGTTCATTTCCATATATTCTAAAGTTATTTTTTGCTTTGTTAATATATACTAACTACCCAGAAAAAAAAAACCCTAAAACATTTTCTTTGACTGCTTAAGACTTTTGCATAGTACTGCACATACATTGAAAACATTTAGATGCGAAACAACGATTCATAAGGAATGGGGAAGACTTTGTGCATGCGCAAACTGAAACACAAAAGGTTTAGTGACGTATTAATAGGATTAATGTTTAATTGCGACGTCTGTATCTTCATTTTGATAATTAACACTTTAGAGAGTATTCCACCACAGAATGAAAAAGTAGGAGCCATTTGACATTATAAAAGTTGTATGAATAGGTAAAAGGTGCCAAAAAGTCTGCCAAGAGGGATTATCAAAGGGCAGTTTGCATGCTATGATTTACACCCAAGTTGCCACAAAAAAGAAAATTTTTATTAGTTTCTAACAAGAATATATCGCTTTCGACACATTAGTTTATCCCTTATTTCCATTAGGTAATTAATCTTTATTACCTACCTGTGCCGTATTACCTTTAAATGGTTACCATGGTATTTACTTATACGTTGCTATATATTTACTCACTTGCAGTGCTTGTTTACTTGATTAGGTAATTAGTGGTAGCTTAACTAGCTAATATAGCTAAGCGTGTGTTGATTATCGGCAGCTGGCTTATTATTAAATGTCTTTTTACTGTAAACATCGTATTACCATTAAAGATCACTGGCATCGTGGCATTCACCGGGTGGGAATCACCCCGCAGATGCCTTCATTAGCTACCCAGCTAACGGTGCTAGCCTGCCTACGCCGGCGTTTCTCTCTTCCTCTCAAACCTTTTGACGTTAAACTCTAAAATGGTCCTATTCGGGGTTGCTGGGGGCTCTGGAGCCCATCTTGCAGGTGTTAATACGTAAAGGGAAAGTCCTTGTGCGCTTGGTGTTGATATGACCGCATCTTCATATTGAGTTAATCCTATGGACCAATAGCAGAGCCAGAAATCATGGCGTGGAGAGGCTGGCAGAAAATTATCTTCCTCCTATTTATCTAACCACACACATACCTGTCAGATGCAATCGTTTGATGGCACTGTATCGCTGGCTGTGAACGCTGGAGGGGTGCGCCCGGGACCACCTGGCCTTCCTGTGTTGCCGTGGTAGCCGTGGATTGTTGCAATATAAGTGGAGTTTATTGGTGTGACGCAACATAAGTCTCTGAAATGGGCTGGTAGGTAGGGTGGGTGGTATCTTTGAATATTGAAAAAAATGTTTAATAAATTACTGAATTTCTGAGCTTCTTTTGAAAGCTGTCACAAAATAAGGATTTATCCTGCGGGTAGCAAGCTAATTACATACTGAGAATAATTCCCTGGAAGAAGTCTTCATAAGGGTTTGTTGTATTTGTACGGGAACACTGCTGTGCAGGTGTAAAGCATAATAACCTCTAATTATTTGGCCCTTGTTTTGTTTTCTGGAAAGGTTCTGCTGCAGCACTGGCAGGTTCCTGCAGACAGACAGCCATTTACACGATTATAGATCTGACTGCCTTTTGGTTTGGCTACCTGCTTGTCCAAATCAAGAGTCCAGATATACTTCATATTTTCTATGGATGTGTTTAAATGGTTCTAGTACAATAGATGCAGGTCTTGCAAGTATGGGGCTGTGTTCTGAAAAGCTGTCTCTTGTAGCTTGCCATTAATAATCTGTGGGACTGTGGGCATTTCTGTTAGATCATTCCTGCATTTGCTAGCTCAATCATTATTTCAGCATTGCAGTAGAATCAATTGCGTATTTTTCTTTCATTAATTTGATTAATTTTCTTTTTGTGGCTTTGTTTCATTCATTGACTACCCAACATCAGTGATTAAACACAGAGCAAAATGAGCTCAAACTACCACTGCACGCCCTTCTGCCAGCGAGGTGGGTGAGCACCATGTATTTGAAGTTAAATAGCCAAAATGTTTATGTTGTACTCCAAGCGGCATGGTAAAAGATGCGTTAGCTGGAGAGAACTTCACCAGAAGAACTTGGTGATGCCACGCCATCATCAATTATCACCTACCTCATTCCCTGCTGTGTGCTTGGTTCTTTTGTTTTGACCCTTCTTACATGCTCCACCTGACATGCTGTGAACAGTTGTTTGGTGTTAGATGTCTCCTGCTATGAGGTGTCTTTGAGAGCTGGGGCCTCCAATGCAGAAGGGTCAACTCAAAGCATCGCGTTTTGGAAACGTCAAGGTTACTGTATTATTCTGGAATTTTATGTGATAGAAAAAGAATACCATTTGATCGTATTTTTATCGTTAAAGAGCACAATTGACATAAGGCTGAGGGGGACACAGAGCCCCCTGTATTTCAAGGCTGCATCCTGATTGCATCCTGATTTTTGCTTCCAGTCATTTAAGACCTGATGCGATAATTTTTATTTTTGTATATGTACATTATAAAATGACAACCAGTACCAAGGACATTAACATCAATAAAATGAATCCAGCCTAAAATGTGTTTAAATGGAACAGTTCTGCACAGTCTTCCTTTAAGCGTCTATTTTAACAAAATACCAAAGTAAACAAATTAGCCTCTAATAAAAAGCCCCTCAATGAAAGTATTGACCTCAGCGAAAATGTCCCACAAATATCTGTTAAAAAGTACCTCCAGTAAGAAATTATGTAAGTTGTAACTGTAACATTTTCAAGGAATAGAAATGCACATGAAAAACTTGATAATCAGTGGATTGCTACATTGTCTAACACTGAAATAAACTGGTCATCTAAAGCAATGAATTCAATTATCATCTCTTTTGCCATGCCGCTGTCTCGAGGAAGTTTCTCTCTCCTTTTGAAAATATCCCCCCGTGTTTTCTGTTTTAGTGTTTCTGCCTGACTGATCCGTGTGAACTCGCTATACACCACTGAACACCTTCCTTTCTGCTCACGTTGAAAGAGGCTCTGTTGCCGCTGCCTTTCGAAACACCGGCATTGCAAATATTGCAGGTGGCTGTTGGGCTGCTTTTATTTTCCATTTTAGAATATTTCCACACTGCAGAAGTTTGGTGTAATTTAAGTGCTCATGGTAACTTTTTCAGTGTTTCTTCCCTGCAATACTTTTAAACTCACTGTCACCAGTTGTGATGTTCATTTTTGTTACATCTATACAGCACCACAGACATACGGAAATTGAGAAAACTAACCTAAAACTGAACTAGTATTTTATTGGATTTTATGTATCCAATACTGATATATAGAGGTGGAGATTTCAGGTCCAGAGAGTATAACTCCAGACCAAGATTTTGATTCAACCAACCAGTTCATTATAAAGAGTCACAGTCACACAGTATTCAGCTGTTGGGTTGAAACAAAATTGTGGTCTGGATTTGTACTCTGTGGTCATGAAATCTCCATTTCCAGTGATATAATATCATGTACTTGATCAGCTCCGATGGTGGTCTTACAGATCAGATTGTGACCTTCCTACTAATGTCCAGGCTCATTATCAGGTTGTCAGGAATAATGAGGATGCACCATGTAGCCCATGTTGACAAACCAGCTTCAGTGATTTAAATTAAATTTAGCAGAAATTGTTTTTTTTGCCCCTTAGAACAGCATAGAAGTGAAGTTTGGTCAAAGATCAGGGTTAGCCAGTATCCAGCAGACCTGGAGCAGTCAGTACTAAGGCACCAGCAATGATATGACAAATTTATTCAGGTGCCAAAGTCTGTTAAGCATGTGAGCACACCTGCCACAGAGTCTGACATGGTAGAGTACATACTAACATCTGCACAGTGTAAAATGTGCTCAGTCCAGATGTTGGCAAGTCTCCATTTACTCTTATATCATGCCACTATGAATTTGTACCCAAATGTTCAGTTTTCCAGCATGGCCCTTAGAGGCAAGCTCTCCTAACAAGCACAGATGTAGACCCCCCCGATTTCAATTCTTATCTGCCTGTCCAAACCCAGCGGTAATCTTCCAAGGTGTAGCACTTGCAATAATGTGCTTGGCAAAGTTTAGGTGCCGGTAATACATCTGAATCGACTTTTGCTTTTTAAACCTGCCACTGAGATCATTCCCCTCTAAAGTCTGCTCAGTGGTATTCATTGTGAAAACTAATAACCTATAGCTAGTCTGTCACGACCAAAAGAACTGTGCTCATTTTAAATCTACTAACCCTAAAAAGATTGATATTCCCTTAAAAGACTAGCATCTGTAGGTGGCTAGAAAGACGAGCGATTAGGGGGGCATGTAGTCCAACATTAAAAGGAAGATATGTTCCAAGAAGTCTGTTCTGAAATCGTTCTTTATTTTGCGCTTTCATTAAAACATGCTATTTGCACATGCTAGTATTCTAGATTTTCCATTCAGTCTTCATAGTAAAATATGCATGACCGTTGAAGTATGGAATTTGTGCATATATATGGGATGCCTATTCACAATGATGTACTGCTCTTTTTTTAGGTCAGTTACATTCCTGAGGATTACATTTTGGGTCACATCCTGGACCTTGCTTCATGCAACCCTTTCCAGCTTATGATTGCCGTGCTACTAATGCATGGAACCAGAAACACAATGCATGTACACTATTGCAGTAGTATAATATAAATACAACCTGAAAT
The DNA here is from genome assembly GCA_015164015.2 of Brevimyrus niger. Classification (NCBI taxonomy): domain Eukaryota; kingdom Metazoa; phylum Chordata; class Actinopteri; order Osteoglossiformes; family Mormyridae; genus Brevimyrus; species Brevimyrus niger. Next base: position 28,755,831 of record JAABNY020000002.1, on the reverse strand, counting down.
GTATGCATTTAAATATTGCGATATTCCTGCTGGCAAATGAATTGAGTACCTCAGTTAATAATATATATAATAGTGTGTATTTTTCTATGTGGTCAAGGGAAAGGCTGATAAAGTTCAGCAAACAGAACCTGCACATGGTGATGAGGGGAATGTGAACCCTGCATGCTTAAGTAGCTTGTTACACTGGCACTCGCCTTCAGCGTAACGGAGCTCTGGTCCAGGGTGACTGGCAACATGGAATTGGAACATTCTTATATATACAAACACAGAGAAATGATAGAAACCAGTGTCAGTAATAGTTTTTTTGTTATTGTTACTTTGGCCCAGTTCCCAGTTAAGTTCTGAAATTGCGACATAGCAGATGTAACTTTTTTGCTGAATGTTGTATTTAGAAAAATACTATTTCAGTCAGCATTGCCATTATGCAAAGACTATAGTAGCTGATCTGTTTATGTCAGTGATGAATATAGGTTCAATTTGAAGACGCAGGGAAGATGCAATTTATAGGGTTGTTTATTAGTTTCTCCATCTATTAAACAAGCAAACTAGACTTCAAAATGTAGACAGTCGTAAGAGATGAGTTTCTCTAAATCTCACACTTCCCATGCAGGTTACATTTTTAACATATCATTCGTATAAATGCAGAATAGATGATTAGTTATCGCACTTTCTTATTTAGACAGCGTTTTATCTGTGAAATAAGCAGGGCGGTGTTCCTTTCGAGGACACTCTGAATCTCATACTAAATGAACACGCAAACACAATGAAAACAATGCAGTTGTGATTGGCAGAGTAATACACATCAAGCCTGGCTTCAAAACCTTTAAGCACACCCTCATTTTATTATTTAAAACGGAGCAGATTATTTTCTCTCTGTGCAATGAAATCTGATTTTTAGTACCATTTAATCTGTCAGGCTTTCAATGACTCTACTGTATACCCAGAAGTTCATGAAAAGCTGGAACACATTTAAACAGCGGTTGTCACAGTTTGGGTCCCAGATGGTGATTATATAACGCTATGGGCAAGTAATAGTTTTTCCACAAACAAAGCCACAAATAAACAGCTGCTTTCTATTTAGTGGTAATGCATCCTTGCTGATTTTGTAAACCTTTTTTGAACCATCATCCCCCTAAACATAAAGGTAAACGTTTAAGTGCATTGCGATATGTAATCATAAATTATTTTGGCATATCAAGTATTTTTAAGTGTAAGTGACCCATCAGCCATGGAGTTTTAAAGCTTTATTTATTATTTTTTTTTTAGCAAAAATGCTTTGTAAAAGGTTTGCCAATCTTATAGTCTTCACTATTATCCAGAAGGCACTGAGGAAACACAACAGAGCACCATAACACAGGAATGAGCTGGTGGTCACCAAATCACCACGATGCCTGGAGCCTGCTGTAGTGGTGTGGAGGCGTATACACTAAGCCTCAGATCCTTCCCAGCATGCGCGCGATCCACCAGTTACAGGGCATGACGACCTGGCAGATGACGCGGCCGCCCTGGTAGTAATAAGGGTATGGCCAGTAGCCCCCGAGAGGCTCGTGGTAGCGCCGGCAGAAGCGATGGCCACGGCGACAGTGCTGGCAACAGTAACCGTTTTCGTCCAGCTGGTTCTCGAGCTCAATGCCGACGTCGCGCTGTAGATGTGAATGGAGAGAGGGACATATGTAACGCTGTTAATACATTTACTCTGAGATACAAAGCAACAACCCTCCGTATAACAGAAAGACAAAAATGTGTTACTATTGACATACAGAGCAGAAATGCGGAATTACAATAACAAGGTCTCGATATGTAGCACTGAACTGCTTATTATGCCCCTGACATTCCTCTTAACTCTTGTGTCAATGTATCCCACCACACAAAGTCAATGCTATGTGTGCAGCAAAGCATTTCACTGTATAATAGGCAACTTTCAGGACTGTGGCGCTTACATAACCCTAACCCCAAAACCTACAACCTAAAAGCTAACCCCAATGCCAACCCTAACCCTGTCTGTAAGCCTAACCCTAATCCTAACTATAATGCATGATCTAATGGTGCTAATGGCTTTTCCACTGCCACCAAGAACCGAGTCATTCCATAAATTGGTGGCTTTCCATTGTATAGTACAGCAGCTGTACGCAAGCCGTACCCTCACTGACATGGCCCTGCTCACTAGTGGGGCACTAAGCATGACTAAACCTGGCTGCTTGCTTCACCACTATCTGTTTGGTTTAAATGCATGGAGAAACTGGTGGTCTGTGCTTGGATTATCTGAAAGAAAGTATATTCTATGTATTACTCATTATTATAAATAGTGTTGCACACCACATTGTACCAATGCATTCCTGATAACTCGGAACTTGAAAATTTCCAACCTACAGTACTACTTTAAAATGTACTATAGAAAAGCTAAATGGAATGAATTCAAAATGCAAAGTCACACAAGCCAAAGCTGATGCTGCTAGCCTTTGATGCTTGCATAACATGCCGATTCTCACAGATGTGCTAGAAAATTATGGAATTCACACATAGTAAATCATGCTGTATACCATGTGAACAGTAAATAAGTGTTTCTTTGGTTTTACCTCACTGTCGCCCTTCTAATTCTAAGGTCACCTGTAGTCCTAACCCTAACCATAACGCTAAGCTCACCTGTAGCCCTATCCCTAATCATAATGCTAAGCTCACCTGTAGGCCTAGCCCTAACCATAATGAAATACCTTTCCCTCATGACGACTGTAGCCCAAGCTATAACTGCAATGCTAGCACCAACATTAGCCCATTAGCAAACTGAAATTTAATTTGCCCTTATTTGAATCGGGAAACTATAGATACACTGTAACTGACAGAACAGTGTGGACTGTTTTGTCTGTAATTTTAAGTGTATACTAATGTCCTTTCAGCAGTCTGGCCCTCTGCACCCATCTACATTTGTAAAGCCGAACAGCGAAATGCAACAAACATGCCTCATCTCTGCAACACACGGACGAAATCCACTATCAATGAGCAAAGCATTAATCAACAAACATGAGAATTTCAAAGGGTTCTCTGCTGGGGGATATGATATGATATCTTATCTGATGAGACCTTTCAGGGTAAAACAGCATCTGTCTCGTTTGCAGCTGCTCTCATATTGAACTTTGTAAACATACAAAAGGATTTACTTGTCCTGAGAGAGGACTTCCTTTTCAAGGACATTCACATCACGTCCTAGACATCAGTCGTACTGCCAGATGATGAATAGCCTGAAATTACTTACTCTTTATGTAGGAAAATTCATATATAAAAGTATATAAAGCGGAAATTGCATGGCATTTGATTTATTACTCATGCAGGTGCCCGATTATTGATTTATTATGTTAGTCAAGTTTTGGGTCATCAGCCTACAGGCAACAACGCTTTCCTGAAACGAGCGGGGATGTCAACCCCATGTGATGGTGTTATCGGGAGTACACAAAGTGAAAAATTACAAAATCAAAATCTGTGCTTTGTAAACTGGCAAGTGGTATTCAAGTCAGATAATCGACAATTAGGGAAACACACTGAGACAAGACCGTGTTATTCTTCAGAGACAATTCAATCAAAGCAAGTCCCTTTAAAGCAGCGCTTGTGTTAATCACTTTGCATTTTAATTTCCATGCATGGGGAGGCTGTGATTGGAACCAAGTGCTGCAAGAGAGCTGTCCAACCACTGACAATGGAGGAGTGTTAATTAACAATGGAAGCTTTTTACTTACAAACCGGAGACAAAAAACTCCATAAAATGTAAAACATAGAAGGAGGAAAACGATTTAAATTTACTGAGCACAATATATGGTGTAGTACAATTTAGTCACAAAATCAAAATGGCTTTAGTCCAAAATGAACAAATAAAATACAGCGATTAGTATAAGGAAGAGTTTCCTTAAGGTGAACTGAGCTGTCTTGCACTAGTGTTTTCAAATCCCTGAGCTAATTTAAGCTCTTTTTGTTATTGACTTGTTAAATAAAGCGACTAGCCAAATGTATGCATTTCTGTGAGACGCGTGGAGGAGATCCTCTGGGGCAAAGTCTGGCAAGTGTTCTCACCGCCCCTGGATGTTCTCAGCCTGCCTTCTGCCCCATCTCCTCATTTGGACTTGGGGAGCTGGACACAGGAAGGACTCTCGTATAATTAGAGTCCTGGCTGACAGAAGCCGTGGGGTCACGCAGAGACCCGTTAACCTGTGCCAAAACTCTCACTTGGGTTATATTTCCAAAGTCGAGGGTGTGGAGCGTAAAGCTCGGCCACAGAAATGTAGGTGAAGGACGGCACGCTTCCGGACAACGGTAATCCAGTTTGAAAAGTGGATGGAAGCTCTTTCCTGTCGTGTTTCAAAAAGGTGTGGAGTGTGACCCACTTTGACCTCTATCTCAGGTGCCACTTTAATGATTATTTATGAAAAGTGTGCAGCAGATGAGACTGGGATGTCTGTAACGTGTGTGCAGATCTGGGCCATCAGTAAAAGGGCTGTAACAGAAGACTTCCTGGTGTTGTTGACCTTGATTTCTGTCTCCTAATGAGTCTCGCACATCCTATTTTATGGTCATAAAAACATTAATTATTGCTCTCTGTAAAAAGACCCTTTAGAACTCACTCAGAAAGTCAATGACTCCAAACTCAAGGATACAGTTCCACTACTGTATGTCACTGCACCCTCATCCTCATACTGGATAAGCTGTTATGGAAGATGGTAATTTTATCCCCAGAGTTAACAGAATAAAGATTTTAAACAATTTAACGATTTTTTTTATCCGTTTCTCACCAGCTGAAATAAAATTGAAATGACAAACCCTCAAAATAATAACATGAATATTAAAACGATAATTTCAAACTGTACTTTCTGAACCATACAGTCTGTTATTCTGCAGACATTCACCAGGAATAAGAGATGCATAAACAAGTAGCACCTTTCACATTCTAATGAGAAAATGTTTTGTTGTTGCCAGGAAGCCATGTACAGTGATGCTCTTTGGCTATATTAAAATAAAGCAAACAATTTTCTGCACAGAGCAGTCAGATGACCTGATCTCAAAAAGGATGTTTGTTCCCTACTATCTAGCTGAATGGAATAGAAGTACAATGCAGAGTCTTTTATAGAAATTAAATTACAATAGTTATCATATCATACATGTTATCATACATTATACTTTTACAGATATTAAATTACAATAAGTTACATACATTTGATACTTTTCTAACATTTTCAAGGGATACGGAGGAATAAAATGAAGGCAATTTACGTGAATCGAGCTCTCTGGGTACTTGCTACCTGTGTTTTTATCCTTTGAAATAAACATCAAATAATCTATATTTGGAAACTATATTTGGAAATGTAAGGTTATAGAACCAGGCTTGTCAGACTTCAGCAAGATACTTTATACAGTTTCATCAGCGGAATATTCAGCTCTGCAGACAGCGTGTACTATTCTATGTATGTCACTTTAAATGAAAGCATCTGCTTTGCAACTGATGGAAAAAGAACTTCTCCCTGTGACCTTCCAAGGTGTGTTTCAAACTCTCCAGATTTATCTCATTCCTCATGGGTTGACCAGATGTGGTTAGCAAGGCTCCCATTTACACTCAGCATCCTGAGAAAAGGGGGACTTTATTCCCGTCTGGCGTCGAGCTGCTGACGCCAGCCGATGCAGCTTGAGGATGGAGCTTCACTGAGCAGGAAAATGTTACAGGTTCAGGAGGCCTTTAAATGTAAATGGCGTGATGCGAAACACAAAAAAATGCTGATCTGCCTTCACCCCTGTACCAAGTCGCTGCCACGTTTTTGTTAAATTAAGTTATATCAAGGCTGCATTTGCTACTTAAGGTGGCCCTTCAAACATTTTGTGTTTCCGTACGTCTGTGAGAATCCAGCAGAAATTAAACTGGTCCCTCCCATCAGCTCACTTCACCAGTTTGTGTTTGTCTTCTAATTAGACGCAATACTGCAGCTTAATTTGAACAGCTAGTCCACTTTTTTTCAGAAGGAAAGTATTTGGCCTACTGGTGCCTTTAAAATTTCATCTTATAATTAAGGCATGATTAAAAAAAAATTCATTAATGAGCGTCTTGCCTCAAAAGGGTTCCCCAGTAAAAAAAACAGCTTCTTGTGACCTAAAAAAGCCAAAGAAGATGCAACAGACTGGCTCAGATGGGACTGTTGGGAAAAAGAGATGCCCACTTTGAAGGCTAAATATTCCTCTTCATTAACTGAAAGACATTAAGGACGTCTAACTGAACTGGCCTTAAATAGATATATGGGGCAATTTTAAAGCTTTTGGTCCATAAAGCCAGTTACCTCATGATAGCAGGCGGGCCATTAATGAATAATTTCTAGAAAGCACCTCAATGTGAGCCGCCCCCCAGGCTGCATCTTACGTAGTCGTTGACAGGTTGGTAATCCATGACGTCTCTCGCCTGACGCTGGCCTCTGCTCTCTTCCCCAGGGGATTCCTCCGCACCTTCCAGCTCATGGATCTCGGTCTCTGTAGGATCACAAATAGCCAGTGTTGCAGGGGGAAAATAATTCTCGTCTGATACCAGTACTAGCTGCTGCAGTCTTGCATACACAGGAAGATATTACAGTTTGGAGTTAATAAATACAACATATCTTCCTATACAATTATAAAACAAATAATAATTTAAAAATATATACATATAAATGTGTATATATATATATATATATATATACACACACACACACACACACACACACACACACACACACACACACACACACACAC
>JAABNY020000002.1:28731161-28741929 GCA_015164015.2 Brevimyrus niger | reverse complement strand
TAATATTCCCCTGAAAAAAGCCCCCTGTTCCCCCCCGGTTTCCCTCAAAGTGTGTTTTTGGAAATCCCGCCTTTCCCCCCCCCCCCCCCCCCCTCAGTTCCACAGGATGTTCACAGTATTAGCCTGGAACAATAGAAAAGGGATTTCGCCTCTGGTCCTGATGGCATTATCTTCCCATTTCCATTCCTCATACGAGCCCTTGGGCTCGCCGGAGATTGTTTCTAAGGTGGCTTTAGAGTGTGTAATGACTTGCAACATCCTTTCTTTATAAAAATCAATTCCGAACTCTGCCTTCAGCTAACACTTAGTATAACTTATAATAAGGTTTGTGTTTTCTTTCGCCCCATTCCTATTTAATCACTGTGTGGTTTGAGGTATCCCTCGGCCCTCTGCTCTCCCAGTGTCCCGTGGCGGAGCCTGGAACCAAACAAATCTCCAGACTGGATTTGCTTCACTGACTGAAGTGGGTAATTTAGGTCTCAGATGGAGGAGAACGTTGCAACAGGCTAAGTGAGAAAGTGAATGTACTGTGTTTGTGCGTGTGCGTGCGTTTTTATGTGTGTGAGTGCATGTGTGTGTGTGTGAGTGCATGCGTGTGTGTGTGAGTGCATGTGTGTGTGTGAGTGCATGCATGTGTATGTGTGCGTGTGTATGAGTTCATGTGTGTGTATGTGACTGCGTGTTTGCATGTGTGTGTGTGAGTGCGTGTGTGTGTATGTGTGCATGTGTATGAGTGCATGCGTGTGTGTATGTGGGTGTGTGCATGCGTGTGTGTGTGTGTGTGTGTGTATGTGGGTGTGTGCATGTGTGTGTGTGTGTGTGTGAGTGCAGCTGATGATCATATCTAGTGCAGCTCAGGCTACCAGCACAGCAGAGTTATATGTGAGTTATCGTTTGCCATCTGCTCTTATTGTGTAATAAAAAATGAGGATTTATTTTCTCCCTTGAAAAATAACAGGTTACCTAGCATTTAAGCTGAAACAGATGTACAGTGTGAGATCCAGAGAGGATAGCACAGTATTTAGGTGCTAAATTAATTAGCTTTGCTTTTTGAAACATGGTGAAGTAAGAATTTAATTTAGTTTCTTAGAACGTGGTGTGTGCAGGTTGCGAGTCACTGCTCACGTTTTTGAAGTCATGGACCTCCATTACTTCGTCGCTGCCGTTGCCGACCTTGAACATTTCCATCAGGCGGATCGGGTCAATCTCCATCACGCTGTCCATCTCAACGCCATCCAGCAGGACCTTAAACTGGTGCTTGTACACCTGAAAAGACAGTCAGATACACTGCAAATCACACAAAGCTGCTTTCAGTGTGGGACCAACAACGGCAGGATGCGGAGGCAACATGCACAGTCGATTCTAACCGCACATCAGGAGGAACAGTAGCCAAGTTTGAAAACAAACATGAAACAGGAACAAAGCAAGGCATGCTAACGTGCTAACACGCTGTTTGTTGGTTAAATGTAAGATCAACAGATGAGAGACGGACCAGGCGGCGGCGGTTTGAACGTGGAGCACTCCACAGGTAGTGCCTGGTATTTCCACTGTTCCAGTCGAAAGGTAGCTATGTTTATCAAGGACTCACCAGAGCGCTGCGCCTCAGTGCACATAGGGAACGTTTAAAAATCCACTGTCTACAAAAATGATTCATGCTTTGCAGCCTGAAGCACACAGCACATTTTTATGCGGGTGAATTGTTATAATGAGGAATTTATTGCTGAGGTCGTTGCCGTCCATCTCGGGAGCACATCGCCGCGTGAAGGGGGAACCTGGCTGGGTCACGTGACCACGCCCAGACCAGAGCACAGGCCCCTCTGTCAGCCATGAAGGCAGAGTGTGGCCCCCCTGTTATTGTCAGTCTGTGAGAGGAGCGTGAGCGTAATGGAATGGGAAGCAGACCGGGTGAGGGTGATAGACCACCAGCCACCGAAGAGCTCTGTGAGGTGAACGGGCACAAAATGGAAATCGAATCCGAATGCTGGTTATAATTGCAGAAGAAACGAATATGGAAACTGAGAAGACTTAATCATTCGTCAATATTTGGTCATCGTCCAGAATCACTAGCACCAGCTTACTCTTTCTGTGCGGCATATTTTTAATACATACTTACATACTGTTTTTGGAGTTGAGGGTCATTTGGATCAAATTTTGGGATTTGAACCAACGGCCATCTGTAAGAACTGGAGTGGCTTAACTACATCGTGCTGCCCCATTTGCAGTCATTATGCCACTCAAATGTGCTCTGCCCGTACTGCACTTTGAAGACCCTGTTAGGCATGCCTGCATTAACGTATTAAGAGAACCAGAGAGGATTATAGCTGCAGCGGGCTGTTGATTTATAATAATGTGGAATATCATATTATCAGCAGGCTCCTGCTTAGCGGGCCAGGTCCGCGAGCCTCCCGCTGAGGACCCCGTCAAACCGCTATCCAGCCGAAAGGAGGAATTGCTGCTTTCAAGACGGCGCTCATGCAATTAGGCGTTAAAGACACAGAGAGTGCAGATCCCTAAGGATGCCGCAATCTCCAGTGCAGCAGTAGAGGTGGGGGTGGGGGGCATGTCAGGGTTAAGGGTAATGTTTTTGAGAGCAGCAGGCTTTTTTTTTTTTTAACGGAGGCTTTTATCACAAAATAGACCTAGGATGGCTGACACATTGGTCCACAGAGAATAAGGGAGGTTTTCAAAAATAAAATAAAATTAAATCAAGGGGGAAAAAAGTTTTGTCTTTTTGTTTGGCCTTGAGGGGGTATTTGTATATGATGTTGGCTAGTGCTACCTTCACACATCCCCCCCCCCCCAAAATAAATAAATAAATAAATAATCACCCACCCACCCCTCTCAACGGTGATGGCAGCCTGCCAGTGGAACCAGAGGTTTCGCATCTCACAGAAGCAGCGATAATGGAAGCTGTTTAGCTTCCCTGTCACTTTGCTAGCGTCACGCCAGTTCAGGCGGGAAACAGCCGCTCTCGCGTCGCTGTAGGGACAGGCAGCATCAGCCCAGCCATAATTACGCGTATGATAAAGTTTGTGCTCATTCATCAGGCATCTCCACTCACAGCAAATGGCAGGTGAAGCTGTTCGTTGGGAGAGCTCGTGCCGTTTGAGCCGGTTCTCCGTTCTTTAGCCTATACGTGACCTTGACTCCTAGATGCTGCCACTGTATAAGAAGTTTAAATCTTCACTCCAACTTCATTCTCATGCGCTGCTCCATTAATTGCCTATATGTTGAAATGTATGTCTGCTCATATAAAAAGGCAAGATTGAGATTTTCCAGGGCCCGTCCTGTCACCTCTCGTCCTCTGCCATGCATAAGAATGAGCCGGAAATTATTGTTCCTGTTACGTTTTGAAAGCTGCAGTGACAACAGCACATTATTTCAAATAATGAATAACGGGGCTGTTCGCCGGGAAGGGAAACAAACAGCGCGAAGCTCGCTCTGTGAAGCTGGATCGACACCCAGGCTAAGAGGGACAGGCCATCGTCGCACAAGGCGCCGAGATAAGCAAAATGAATCAGGAAGAAGCGTGGGCAGTCGCGCACGTGTCCCTTCACAAGACGGGGCTTAATATCGATGGGAATTACGAAAGCGATAGTCCCGTTTACAACGGGCAGGAGCCAGACCGTGAGGAGGCTTTTTCTCCGACGGTTTTTAGACGTTGTGCTGTTGATTCAAGGAAGTCAGATAAACAACAAAATGGCAGACTGTGATCTGGGACTGTGTTTGGCTATTTCATATGCAAATTTATGCACAATCATCTTTAAATACTTCAGCTGTAAAACCCAGGGGCTAAATTCGATCATCAATTTGACCACTCTCATAATGTTCTCAGCAGCCCTCCTTAACCCTCCAGAAGCATCAGCCCATGTTTTCTTTCTGCATTGCAAGACTTTACGCCATAACTGTATGGGAGGATGTTGGTCTGAGGTTTAAGATAAGATTGGCTTTGACAGCTCTAATGACCCCAGGCACCACAGCGCCACCCTGAGGAAGCAGAGAGTCTGCACTCAGGCATGGCAAAAACATACCTCTCTATCAAGCTGTAACTGAAATTAGGCCTTAGAGAATTTCCTTGCAACGGTAATCCGATACGTGTTAACTAGTTGTACGGCAGCCAAAAACAGGAGGCGGAGAGGGGGTGTGGCCGCACCCAGCATCTCATCACACTCGATGGGAAAACCTGTCGCCGATGCCGGTCTCCCACTGGAGTGTGTAAACGAATTCCTGAGGACACGATCCAGGGTAGTGCTGGGGGGGCAGGCCGCTCACCTTGAGAGGCGGCAAATGTCTCGGCCTGTGTGTATGCTAGTCACACATCTCGTGAGGTATGTGTAAGTCCTCCCCCCCCCCAAAGACCTCTGCCTCTCGTCACCATGGTGATGGAGTAAGTGAAAAGAAATGAAATGCAACAAGGTGAACAAAGTCCCCGGGCTGGTGGTGACATGGGTCCCTCGGAGCGGGGGTGTGCAGGAACATGGAGAACTAGGGGAGGAAGTCTGACCCCCCCCCCCACTGATCACTGAAGCACAGCCTGACAGCTGTCAATCATGCTCGGGTACACTGATAAAATGCTGGCTCGGAAACTGGGAGGGAGGGGGAGCGATGTAAACTTATGATTGATGGAGGCCAGCGACTTCAGCTAGAGGCACGGCGGTTACTATGGAGGTGATCAACCTCAGCTAGAGGCACGGCAGTTACTATGGAGGTGATCAACCTCAGAAAGAGGCACGGCGGTTACTATGGAGGTGAGCTACCTCAGCTAGAGGCACGGCGGTTACTATGGAGGTGAGCGACCTCAGGAAGAGGCACGGCGGTTACTATGGAGGTGAGCTACCTCAGCTAGAGGCACGGCGGTTACTATGGAGGTGATCGACCTCAGAAAGAGGCACGGTGGTTACTATGGAGTTGAGCTACCTCAGCTAGAGGCACGGCGGTTACTATGGAGGTGATCGACCTCAGAAAGAGGCACGGTGGTTATTATGGAGTTGAGCTACCTCAGCTAGAGGCACGGCGGTTACTATGGAGGTGCGCAACCTCAGGAAGAGGCACGGCGGTTACTATGGAGGTGAGCGACCTCAGGAAAAGGCACGGCGGTTACTATGGAGGTGAGCGACCTCAGGAAAAGGCACGGCGGTTACTTGAATGAACAGGAGTTGCTGGCCATGGGCACATGCTCACTCCCATGTGTAACCGTGGCGTCACTGCTGATGTCACCTCCTACTCGCTGAGAGTGCCATTTCAGTCGCAGCAGCGGGATTAGAGTCAGATGTACAGACAGCTTACATCTGTCGACTGCACCCGAGGCCACAGACCATGCCACATTTTTGCCACCAGTTTAGTGGGCATTGTGATAGCCTTGCAAAGGGGGAAGGGGACCAGAAAAAAAAGACACCTCCTGGGATCGCACCGGGGGCATCTTTTTGAGAAGCATGTCGCGTTATCGATAGCCAGAATGTAGCTGAAACAGCTGCATTAAATTAGGACAGATTATAGAAAAATCCGTCCAAGATCCTCCTGCCCTGGGCCTTGGAGCTGGGCAAAGGAGCAAAAAAATCAACAAATATAGCATCCCTCCCCCAGCCTATCCTAGCCCATTCTCCCTTCTTTAAGCATGCCTCTGCAGCTTTGAACTTGACAGCTTTGTGGATTCTGCAGCCAGTTGTTCTACTCTGGGTCAATGCCAGCAGGCAATGGGAAAATGTTTCCTTCCCGCCCGTCTGGCAGGGGTACCTTTGGACCCTCAGCACTGAACCGCTGCTGCTGAGCAGCGAGCCTCCCGCTCACTGTGCTTTCACAGCGATTTCTCAATTCGCAGGGACATGGTTGGAGGGGCTCTCTGAAATATTTCATAAAGGTATTTTAAAGGTATTTTCCCAGGGGGTTAAGCAGTGAGTTGGCCTTGGGCCCCCAAGGATTTTCGCTTCTTTCCTTGGACCTTCTTGGGAGCCCTGTCTCTGTCATCTTCTGACTTCCACTTCTGACTCATGTGACACCTTCTGTATTATACTCTGCTGGGCGACATGCCCAATGCTGGGGCCTGGCTAAAGAGAGGAATACGTCAGAACAGAGTGTAGCCCAGGGTTAACCCTTCACCGTGATTCTGCTCCCACTACCTTTGACTGTCTAAATTATTATCCATCCATCCATCTGTCCCTCCAACATCCTTCATTTACCTGGGGTCTGGTTATGGGGGCAGCAGTCTAAGCAGGGATGCCCAGACCTCCCTCTCCTCAGCCACCTCCTTCAACTCCTCCGGGGGGAAACCAAGGTGATCTCAGGTCAGCCAAGAGATATAATCTCTCCAGCGTGTCCTAGGTCTGCTCTGGGGTCTCCTCCCAGTTGGACAAACCCAAAAACACCTCCCCATGGAGCCGTCCAGGAGGCATCCTGTATAGATGCTCGAACCACCTCAACTGGCTCCTTTCAATGCGGAGGAGCAGTGCTTCTACTCCGAGCTCCAGCTAAAGTACAAGCTCCTCCTATCGGTAAGGCTGAGCCTAGACACCCTGTGGAGGAAAATGACTCGTGTCGGACCAATCGCTGGATACCAAAACTGACTCTTGGTTTATAATTCTGTCATAAACAGTCATTCTTCATTGCACTCAAGTGCTATAGGGTTTCCAAAAGTACTCCTACTACAGAAACTATAAATACTACTACAACAGCAATTACTAGTAGGGTTACCAGTTATTACTATCACCAGAGCACAGTTAAAGCTACGATCACCGGCTCTACAGTCGCTAAGCGTACTGTCACTGAGACTCGACACCTACTAGCACTGCTCACTAAGTACGTCAGGAGACACAGTGGCATTCGTTCCCCTGAGGACGGGCAGGGAAAGTGATCTCGAGCACGCCTCCCTCATGAAGACTTCTCCTTATGTTAAGACAGACGGGCTCGCGGTGGAGAAAGAGACGGAAAGTAATGAAAAGAAAACGAGAGGAGACGCTTCTCTGTGAAAGATGAGACATCAGACGCAGTTAAAAGTATAGCTCTGGACACACTGTTGAGAGCAGCGTAATCATAAGGGACGCGGCGTCTCCGTTTGTACATCAGTCGGAGACGGAGCAGCAGATGGGTGTCTGTGTTTGGAATGTCAAAGTCCACCGAATGAACTTCTGTTGCCTGTCATGCTGAAAGTCTTATCCCCCCCCCCCCCCCCCACCAGCATACTCCATTGGCTGGCAAAGCTTGGTGTGCTGTTGTGGTTGCGGGGGTAGGGGGCAGGCTAGCGTGATTGGTGCTTAGTCAGGAACATGGAGAACAGTCGGGGGATCAGGTGTACCTAAGAGAAACAGCCCCGCTACCTAATAAGATACTACTACCATTGCAGTGGTTACTCCCACCAAGATTACTGCTACACCCGGAGCTTAATTTGTGCTTGATCCTGCCAGAACCCATTTGTGGACCTCTCTGTTGTTGAATGTATGCATTCTGGCATCCATTTGTGTGTTTCTGGCAGCCCTCTGGGTAAAAACAAAACAAAAACAATAAGATGAAGAAACCTATCATAAAAGGAGTATATATTTTAATTTATAGATCAATTTTCACCCAATTTCACATGCTTTATTACTTTAGGTGTATTCTTAAAAATACATGCATGTTTTCTGCAGCGTGTCTTGCATTCTGGGACCTGCGCCCGTCTCGTTACCCCTCCGCTCTAGTATGCCCTTCGCGTTCCAGGACCTTGTGATTTACAAATTAAGCACTGGCTACAACCACCACTGACAGAAGGCAAACATCATGGCTACTGGCACCTCTAAGAGGAATGGAGATTTCCCATGAAGCGGATGTCGCCTTCCTGATCCCTAACTTACGCCTAGGCCATGTCTGATCCTTTTCTTATGGCTGGGGTTGCATGTTTAGACAGCCCTTGGCAAGGGCACCCGAGCCCACATAGCATTTTCGCCGTCCGGACCTTCCGTGTCGAAGAAGGGAGATAAATCCAGTTCTCTGATTTCAGGAGCGAGGACCACTGGAGCTTGACGGCAAAAACTGCGGGACGGCAGTGGAGCGCCGCGGATAAACTGAGCGGAGGAAAGCTTATCGGTATGTCGTACCGAGTGGTCACTTTCAGACGTTTCTGGATCGTCTGCTGTCCCGGGACGGGTGGGTGCATCGGCAGCCAATCGAATCATCCCTGGTGAGGATGACCATCAGAACACGGGCCTAAAGCAAAGCACAGCGGCCTGCCTCACTGTGACACGTCATCGGAAAAGGGTAGGGATGTAGTCAGTCAGGGGCCTAAAGAACCAGGTATATTAAGGTCCGTGGATTCAAATCAAATTGTGGGATCATTGCAACTGCGGCTAATCTGAATAAAGAGGTAGTTTTTATTTTATCCTGTGCAAGTTGGTTAGTGAAAGCAGGAGCAAGTCAGATAAATAACATAAATGAATGCACAATGCTATAAGGTGCTTTCCATTTTTTTTTTGCTGAACATGTGTTTTTACGGTGGCTGCCATTATCAGCTGGGGTGCTGAACAAGACTTTCCTGTGTGAAGATGCAGTTTATTTCAGTTCCTCTTTTAAGAAAAAAATTACGGGAATATAACCTGCATGCCTCTTGCTCTCGTATTCCGTTTGTTCCAGAATCAGCCGCCCTCCTCCACAGACCCAAGATGGGGTGTGCTGGTCCGCTCAGGGTCTGTGACTCTTCTAGAAAAGAGAGGCTCCCCGACCCAAAAGTAAAATTACCTTGTTCGTCCTTGTCCAGTGTGGCCATGGCATATTTGTCCCTGTGAAGTAGGCCACTGTGAGCAATCTGCCACTTTAAACTAGAGGAAACATCAGAGAGCATTTCTCCAAATAAGCCTGTACTTCTGATGTGCGCTTTGAATTATTGCTTTAAAAATACATGCTTTTTTGTGGTGGTTTTAATTGCCGGTGCATATATATGTATGCGTCTTTGAATAAATAAGACCAGCCACTATTTTAAGGTTTTTATATGCATCGCTTTCGTGCTTCTCCAAGAATTTTTCTTAGAAGTGTTGGCAATGCTTGCAGAATGGGTTCCACTGCACGGAACCCGGTACCGTGCAGCTGGGGATGAAAGCGAGTTTGAGACGCCAGGAAAAGGATAACGCTAGAGATTCCATAATGTATTTTTGTATCACAGCTTGGACCGCGGACCAACACAAACATGAAGCTTGTCTGGCAGGAGAAAGAGCTCTGTGGAGCAGAGGTTGACGTGTGCTGCATGGTCCTTGGAAGCTACAGACAGTGCTTTAAAAGCAGTACGGCACTAATGCTCACGAAACACCACAAAAGCTATAGCTTTTCCCTCATTTTAGAACATCACTCCATCCCCGGTTCCCCCTGCTCTGAAGACTGCCTTAATGACCCACTTTTCTCCCATAACCCCCAGGTGGGACTCCATCACCAGCTACATTTGACCACCTTGCTGTGGTCGGCTCACATCTGAGGCCAGTTTTGATTTGCGGGGGGAGGGGGGGGGGGCGCTGCGACCCCTCTCCTTGGCTCTGCGGCGTACATGACTAATCACAGTAGCCGGTTTCAACAACTTGAGCCCCGCCTGGCCATAAATCACCTTCGCACAAGCCTCTGTGCCATTAATGTGGGGTGGTGGGGGGGGTGACGGAGCCAGGGACCAGCTTGATCTCTTGACGGTCAGCGGGCTGTTCCGAGCCCAACTCAGGCACCACGACGCATTGTTGTCTGAAGTATCGATCGTGTTTTATGTCCTGAACAAAAGAAAACCCAGTGAGGCAGTGTGCCGTGTCGGGGGAGCGCTTTCGACTGCGTGATACTCCGTATCGCTTCACTGGCCTTCCCTTTTGTTTTGGCAGAGGGCACGTCCTGAAAAAGGCACTGCATTATTTACAGGTGGGGACCCATATACAGGAAGACAATGGCACACAGTGGCTTTAACACAGCCACCCCCCTCCCCCACCCCCCAAGTTAGTTCTGTGGGTGAAAGGCGCCGCCCCTCTACCCCCGGGACATCACAATCGGCCGCCTCACAATTCTCCCCCGGCGTGACTCGATCTCACAGGCTATTATGAGCCTGCCACTGCTACGACCTCCCGTCGCCGCCGTCTTGCGTCCCATATCTGCCCGTCTCCCCCTGGGTCCCAAACGACGTGGAACAAAGCAGTCCCCTCTCGGACTATCTGGTGCCCCCGCTGAAAGTCTGGCGGGCCCCTTTCGCCACGATCGATGCTACGCTCCTCTCGCGGCGGCACCGAAGGAACTCATGGAGGAAAAAGGAGGCAGAGCTGGAGAAATGAGACACTGGTGGTTGCAGGCATCACGCCAGGGGCCCCGGGGTCTAGCGAGCTGAAGGACGCCACCGGCGCCTACGTGAAGAACACACTGAAAGTGTCACTTCATCTGAATTCATTCTTGGTAGCTGAATGCAAGTAATCTTGTATAATAAATGTCCGGTTGATGTAGCATTAAATATTCATCTACATCCTCCCCACAGACAGTGGCACACTCCAATGCATCTTCATGAACATACCTTTGCAAGACCAAATATTGAGGCAAATGTCCATTCAAGGCACTGAATTATAAGCCAGCGGGTCGCTGGGGGGTGAGATGGGCTGCTTTAGTCAAAGGCTCAAATGCCCGTCACTCTCATCCAGTTGTGTCCCCTCCCATACACACACACCTCCCGGACTGATAATTTATCTCACAGCTTGCACTCCTGTGGCTTGGCGACATTTAGGGCCCACGCGCAAAGACTGCAAGTCGGTGTTTTGCATTGCTCAGACGCACCAGGCTAATTTGGCCAGCTGAAAAC
>JAABNY020000002.1:28702236-28723531 GCA_015164015.2 Brevimyrus niger | reverse complement strand
AGAGAAAAAACACAAGACCGGAGAAGGGAGCAGGGGGGGGGGGGGGGGGGGGGGGGGGGGGGGGGGGGGGGGGGGGGGGGGGGGGGGGGGGCTGGGCTCTAGGTGAGCAACTCCATTTTTACAAAATGATACAGCAAGTCAATATCACATTGCTTTTTGAAAACAATTATTTAAAAGCACAAGGTATGAATAAAAATGCCTAATTTAAATGGATACAACTTCAAAGACACAGTTAATAATTAACAGGATTTATTGTAACAGAGGAAAATCAGGAGCGATCGAGCCTTGACCAGTAACAGGTGCAGTGTATGCATTGCTGGGTAATATTGGATAATATTGTTTGGGGGGAGGGCAGTCTGATTCCTGCCCCGAGCCAGGACTCAGCGTCGGGGGAGTCGCCTCTCAAGCATAAACATAAATTGGCAGGAAAAATGATGGCAAACTCGCTCTCCCTCTCCCCCCAGCCACTGGTAAGAACATATGTTTGTAAGTAATTAAAAAAAAGTCCCCAAGTGGCTACAATGTCATATTGAAATACAATTCAGTGAACAAATTACCTTTCTGTGGCAGTTAATGCAAAGCCAGGCGCAGGAGACGGCAGCAGGGGCCGGCCCTCACTGTTGGGGGGGGGGGGGGATTTACTCCGAGCCACGTGGCGCTGTGGTGATATATAAGTCCTGGGATCCATCTGCCACGTGGCCAACTCCTTCAGGGCCCCCGTGTGGAAAAACGCAGCTCTGCGCCGCTGCCGGAAGACAAAAGAGCTCCTTTGTGTGCGTCAGGAAGCGGGTGCGAGTGGTAACCACGGCGACTGCCCAGGTCATCACGACCTTACAGTCACCTTCAGGGGTCTCTCTCTGGCTGTTTCAGAACTGGGCTAAACGACAGCGTAAAAACGGGGTCATATTAAAAAAACCTGCTACCCCACCCCAGCCCCAGCTGGCACCCCAGTTGCAGGATAGTGCAATGCTGGGGCTGTTTTTCTTCCATTTATTTTATTTTTTGCGTGAAGAGGGAAGCACTCGAAACAACTGTCTAAATGGAGAAACGAGATGCAGGCAGCAACAGGAGTGAAATATCCGACAAAAAAAATCACACCTGATTATTCATGTGAGCGATCACCCCCCCAACCCCACATCCACCTCCTCCAACCATAACATTCTGAAAATCACATCGCTGTTTCCCCCTCGGCAGCGATCACACACACAGATAACAGCAGAGCTGCTCTGAGGTGCTGCATCGCCAGGGGCCATGAACAGTTCCCTCCCCCAGTGACCCCATTAGGGGTTGATGGGGACCCCGGCTGGACATAGGGAGCCCTCTGGTTATTTTAGGGGCTGAACACTCCGGTGTCCCAGCAATCGAAATGAGGGCCACTGGTCAGAGCTGACCCCCTTTATTACAGTCAACGTGATAGCTCACCCACCTTCGTCATTAAATATTTACCAAGGACAAAGAATAGAGCATGCAGCTAATTAATCCTGGGGAGGAAGCTGCAAACACGCCAGTAACCGTCCAGGAGCAGGCTGATTAACGGTGAACCATCTATCCTCCCGGTCACACCCCCTGACCCGGCCAGTCCCAGCGGGAGAGAGTGGTCAGGCTCTAATACTGTCGATATGGAGCATCTTTAAACGCAAACATATTCCCCGTGGCCAGATTAGCCTTCATAACCCTCAGTGCGTGTACAATGTGGCTGCCCCGCTCACACAAGGACAATGTGGTGGTCCAGTGCCTTTCCTGACCTCCCCCCAGAAGGCTATCAACATCTGCCGCTGACGGAGAGATTATTTGATCGAGGCACAGAATCTGAGGAGTATTATTCCCTCAGTGTTTAAATGCACGGCGAAAAATCCTTCACGGCTTTTGAAAATCTGAAAATGCCGCACGCCACATAATTTATGACTCCGTACCGTCCGTGCTGGAGAGAGAAGAAAAAACGAATTCATCACACAAGATGAGAAATGATCACTGTATCTGTTTAGCAGCCACACAGCCTGGCTGAATATTTATTTCTGATTGTGGAACGAAGGGCTTTTTCCCATTAAAAGGTGCTTTCTGAGAAAAGGCAGAGCTCACAATGGCTGCCCTTGTTTAGAATTACTGATGAGCTCTTCAGTGCTCCTCAGCTGGCTTATTTCCCCATCTCTGACGGGGACGGGAAAAAATTAGACACCTAAACCCCCCCCCCCCCAACCCCCCACTTTCCATCGAGTGTGAGAACATGTCATTTTGCAGGATGGACAGTCAGGTGGAGGCTCTCCAATTACAGCAGGGGAAGGTTTAAGTCCTGCAGACCAGAAATTGGTGCAAAAGCCACATGTTATATGGCTGACAGGATTTGCATACGGACATGCGTGGTAATTGTCAGCACCGATATAAAGCTTTTGGTGCCGAAATGCAGGAAAGCTGGTAACTCAAATCCACCCACAGCAGACAGGTAATGGTTTGCAGCGGATGGAAACTGCATAGTGCCTTAATTAAGCACATTTGCTTAATTAGATATAATGCATGTGCTGATGAGTAAATGGCTACACTTCTTAAGAAAGAAAGAACAGTAATGTAAGCATTAATGGGTCATCTCCCTCACCACACAGTACTTTACTCCATACAAACTCTACTATACTGACAGTGGGAATCAGCTGCTTGGTCTATTTCCGATACATGTCAAATTCCTTTAATGTCCACACACGTATTTTTCTTTGTGGAACATCTTCCATACAATGTTCTCCACTAAACATTATGCTTGTTAATAATTTGTTGTAGAGCCGGTAAACTGTTTGTACCCATACAAATTTAATGTATTTGTAAATACCATTCGCTGCAAAATGCAGAAAACTGTAATTCATTTTATTAAATGTCTTTCAGAGACTGACAGAGAAAGCGGCCAAGACAGCTGGTAACTTTATATTTTTCCACACATTCTTTTTTTCCATTCCACTTTTCTAACTATTCAGAGGTCATTTCCAATTTGACGGTAATTCAGTGCTGGTTTTACACTGAAGGGAACCAGTTTATAAGACCGAGGGAAAGAAAATTAGTTTTATCGTACACAGCTCACATAATGAACAGTGATCTATCTCCAATATCTCTGAATGGTGCGGCAGGCCTGATACCCGAAGCTTTATATAATTAAAAATAAAAACAATGAGTAATTTAAGTGCATGACTATCTGAAAGTCATTTTATCCTTCTGTGTGGTTGGCTTCTGCCGTAATATAACAAAATGGTTTTCAGAATAAAAAACTATGCAGTTTCCATTAGCACCAAAGCATGGAGGAAAGGTGGCGGTGAGGGAAGTGGGGGGGGATGTTGACAGAGGGACACACCACACACAGAGCGTCAGCCCGGCACAGGACACAGAACACATGTGGTTTTGGGCTGCGGTGGAGTGAGCCGGTTTACATTACAGGAGGGCGGATCGCTGCATGATCAACTCAAGCTGCCTCACTGGCAGATCCAAACCCAATGGTGGAGCTGCAGGTGGGGGCTCAGGACCAGCTTTTAGGCTGGAGACCAGAGTTTGAGCCCCACCGGCGGCACTCCTCTGTGGGGCAGCTGCAGCGTATCGCTAAAAACAGCACAACCCACCATGTTTAATGCTACCGGTCTACACACCCATGCTTGAAAAAGGTGGGGAAACATTCCAGGATATTCCCATTACAGACCCCCGCTTCCCCATACGGATATACAGCTCTGGAAAAGAAATGATACCATGCCATATTTTTAAAAAATCCTGGTTTAATCCTGGTTCTGCTGGCAGAAGGCTACACTGCGAGACAGGCTGCTCCCAGGCTCAACGTTTCTAAGACATCAGTACAAAAGAACAAGGTGAAGCAGGAGACGCTGCCAATAGTCACATTTTACATCAGTTGGGTACAACCCCCATGCCATTCAAGACATCTTATACCAAAAAGCACATGGGCCAAAATGAAACTAGTCAAATGTACTAAAGAGCACATAAAAAATAATGAAAAGATTTTAAATATTGTATTTTAATAAAAATTTACTTACAGGCACATGTTGCCCAGGGTGGCGGGGAGGTGTGGGTCTGCTCATAGCCCCCTGGTTTGGTGCCAGGATCTTGGAGTTCACCCCAGTGAAGGATTGCGTCTCTTTGACTTGACTTGTTTTGGACAGGATCTGACTATTTTCTGTGCTTATGCACTGAACATTTGTTCAGAATATTGGCCGTCTTGGATACTTTGGGTGGGGTCCTGGAAGGTCCCCCCTGTGGGCACTCCATTGTTCTGTTGAAGGACTTTAATGCTTACGTGGGTAATGACCGTGAGACCTGGGAGCGTGTGATTGGGCAGGACATTCCGAACATTAGAGTGTTCATAACGGCACATGGCACCTCAGGACCTTAGGTTACCGCTTAACAATTGATTAACATAATAATGTGCCCCTAGTGGCTTGGTGCCCCCCAAAAATGCCAAGTTTGTTGCCCTGCCCGTAAGGTTGTTGGTGGTTGTTGTGGCAGCAACCCCTGAACCTAGTGGCGGACATCAGTGGTAAAGAGGCCTTTTAAGCTGGGCTGGCTTGTGGGACTCCTTAAGCAGCTGACAGGTATGGGCAGGACAAGCAGAAAGTGGCTTTGGGGGTCCTGGAGCAAACTCTTGGGTGTCGGAGAAGTTTGGTATGGCCATGGAAAATGGCTGCATTGAAGAGATACCAGCAAAGATAACTGAGCAGGGGGAATCCAGGCTTTGCCCATGTTATTCTCCATGGGGATGGTGTGCTATTGACCTCAGGGATATTGTCAAACGGTGGAAGGACGTCCTGAACCCCACTGACACATCCTCACGGGAGGAAGTAGAACCAGAGGACTCAGAGAGGGACTTGGCCATCACTAGGTCACTGAACTAACAGTTCAGACTCTTCAATAGTAAGACACCAGCAGGGGATGAGATTTGACCTGAGTTCCTGAAGGTTCAATATTGCATGGAGGTCAGACCTTAGGATTGGCAGACATCTCCTTAGAAAGACCTGTGCTAGGAAGGTCCATTCATTGTTCGAACCTCAGATTCAAAAGGAGCAAAGAGGAGTCTGTGCTGGACATGGAGCACTGGAACAACTTTTTTCCCTCACATGAGAGTCTGCCCAACCAGTCTTTTATTGACAGAATTTCTAGGCGCAGTCAAGTGGTGGAGGGAATCTGGTTTGGTGAGCTCAGGATCGCATCTTTGCTATTTGCAGGAGATGTGGTCCTGTTGGCTACATTGAGCTAAAACCTTTAGTGTGCACTGGGCCAGTTTACATCTGAGTGTGAAATGACCAGATCGAGAATCAATACTTCTGAACCTGAGGACATGGTTGACTGGAGAAGGGTGGATTGCCCGCTTGAGGTTGGGGATGAGTTACTGCTTCAACCAAAGAAGCTTAAATATCTTGGCGTCTTGTTTACAAGTCAGGGAAGAACGGAGCAGAAAATCAACATGTGGATCGTGCAGCGTCAGCAGTTATGATGGTGATGCGAGAGCTGAGCTGGAAGACGAAGCTATCAGTTTACCATACGGTCTACATTCCTACCCTCGCCTATGGTTGCAAACTTCGGGGAGTGATTAAAAGAATGAAATTGCAGATGCAAGCGGCAGAAATGATTTTCCTTCATAGTGTGCCTGGGCTCAGCCTTAGAGATAGGGTGAGGAGCTTGGATATTTAAGAGGGACTCGATGTAGAGCCACTGTTCCTCTGCATCAAAAGGAACCATCTGAGGTTCTGTCCTGGATGCTTCCCTGGGGAGGTGTTTCAGGCATATCCAACCAAGTTGGGATCATCTCGGCTGGCCTGGGGATTCCCTGCTATTTCTGTTCCTCCCCCAGGGGAGCTCGAAATGGTGGCTGGGGAGAGGGAGGTTGGGGCATCCCTGCTTAGGCTGCTGCCTCTAAATGGAAAATGGATGGATAGATGGACGGATGGATGGCATGTTTGTCGTCTTTTTGCACTACTCTATTAATCATGGATATTTTTTTTGCATAAGTCTGGATTTACGAAAGTCGGGAGCTGCCTCACTAACTCACGGTTTACATTGCTGTTTATAGTGACAGCTTAGGTTGCAACAGAAGATGCCAGCAGACGCTCTTAACTGACACACTCAGACACCCGACTGCAGCAGGAGTGTGTGCGTGTGGTTGTGTGCGCCTTTGGTGCGTAAAAGATCCAAGTTTCGAACCGTACTTGAAAAATGCCAGAAAGGCAGAAACTCCGCAGGGAAGTATTTAAATTTTTAAGTTTGTGCGAGTTTGATTTTTTTTTTCCTTCTTCAGTTTATGAAAGAACACTGTGAAGCACACAGCCGCCCTCAAGGTGATGGTCTTTCAGAGGAAAAACGCATTTGACCAGAAAAACATGCGCCTTTAGTTTTGAAAGAATAAAGCTTGGCCTACCTTTCTTACCTTATATCTAAGTAGGGAAATAGGCCACCGAGACATGCAGAGATGGAAGTAGGTCTCTTTGACCACCGTCTTGCTGACCTCAGGGATTGCGGTTATTAAAATGTGAATGTGTAATTAAAAACAATTACCTTGGGTAATGAATTAAAAGGAAGGTGAAAAGGCGAGAAGGGACATCCTTTCTGTGTGATCTAACCTCAATACTCTAGCCTCCGACTTGTCAGACTTATTTAACTCCACTGGTTTGGCCTCCATCTTTTACTTAGATCTGCGAGCCTTTCCTTCAGACATTGTCCACCAGATGAAACACCCTCTGGTTATCTCACTCTAGGGTACAACGGAAGGGCTCCCTCTTCCACCCTATGAGCTCTATGCTGCCCCCTGCTAGGCATCACCAGTTAGCACATTTGGTTATAGTGTAGTGGTGTAAATCCGGGATTACTGGTCTAAATCCAATGCCCAGAAAAGTGATCTCTATACTGGGACCCTTAATCATGAAAAATGCTCCAGGGCTGCTGGATGGTGGACAAACAGCTGACCCTGTAGTCAGACCCCAAGCACCCCTCTATTCAGGGGTGGCACTTAAGACTGGCTACTGCCCATCTGGGCTAGTTCAGTAGGTGGTGTTCGGGGTTTTGTACAGGCCCTTCCCCTGAATTATTCGCTTTAGGTGAGGGGGCCTGCTTAATCTCCAGCTCCGCATTTATATCTATGCATCTATTAAAAAGGATGCAGTGGGATGCATTCTTCTACAAATGACAAGTAAAGTTTCATTTCACCCACTACTAGGATGACCACCTAATCCATGTCATGGGGGACGGTATGAGCCAGGACAGGGTTTGTAAGCTACCATTTCACTCTACTGAGTATTTGCTGTGTGCTGATTTGTCAGTCTCCTATAATGATGCATCTGCCACTAATGTTAATGTGAAACAGCTGGATGAGTCTTTCGATCAAGGAAACAAACCAGTAAAAGCATGATAAGAACTGAACTAATTAGCTGAGCAGAGGAGCCTTTCAGTTTTAATGCGATTCGTCAAACCAAGAGTAACTCATAGTGTCCCCCCCCATGGATTAGGTGGTCACCCTACCCACCCCCCACCTCATCCCAGATTTTCCTCACCTTCGTGGGACCTGGGCTCCAAAAGTACTTCAAGCTGAAAATGCAGAGAGTCAGGGACAGGAGGATCAAGCCGAGGGCCACCAGCCAGAGATGGGAGCGGCACGCCTGACACCTCCTCTCCTTTCCCTCCACCTGGAACAACCAGGAGCAGCCAGGGCGGTTAGAAGATGCCCCTGCCCAGGACGGCCTTACCACAGCACCACCTTCAGCTATCAGAGCAGAAACCTATTCCCATCTTCCCATGTTACTAATGTCCAGAATCCATAATGAGCTCAAATCAAGTTTTACTTACTGCCAACATTAAAGGAATATGTGGGATCTGAACATACCCACAAAACGTTTAAATCCAATTATAGTTAGAAGAAGTACTTCTTGAAAAACACGACTTTCAAGCAGTTGCAAATTAAAATACAATTTGCTGCACATGTGCCTAGTTATTTGTTTCAGAGTTGTGTGTATGTGTCTTTTTTTTTTCTTTTTTTAAACCCGGCACAGCAATACTGCAGATTCACTGCTGCCAGGGGTAAGTGAGTGCAGCATCAATGAATCATAACTAAAAGGCTCACCTGCATGGCATTAGCTTGGAAGACGAGCTTGAGAGTCTCCAAACTGACAGTGACGCATGGATGCAGGAATTTTGGTTACAGAAAGAAAGTAAAAAAAACGAACTCAAATTTGCTGGTAAGTGGGAATTCTGGGCGCTTAATAAAGATCATGTTGTTATTTTTTTCCTCCCTGCTGAAGCTAACTGCCAAATATTTGAGTTTACAGAGGGATAAAGGAGGCCTTTTCCCCCCAATAAAAGCTGTGACTGACAGATGAGGGTCTGGCGGGGTGGGGAGGGGTCTCTGAGGATGACGGCTAGAGGAAGTATAAAATGCAGAAAAGAGACGAGCTGAAATCGCATTAGTGCTGAGGAGTGAGTGAGTGGGGGCCAGACAACCCCAATGTTACCCCAGGAGCTGCTACAAATGTAGGCTTTAAGGACAAGGCTGCATATAGACTGTGAAAAGACTGCAAAACAACTGCAGACTGCCTTCATAATGACCGCAGACTTCTCAAAAAATGACAACAGACTTCCCTCAAAATACCACAGACTGACCTCAAAATGACCGCAGACAACCAACAAAATGACCAGACTGCCCTCAAAGTGACTGCAGCTGCTCACAAAATGACCGCAGACTTCCCTCAAAATTATGCATACTGCTCAGAAATGACTGCACACTGCCCACAAAATGAACACAGACTGCTTAAATTGAACAGACTGTCTTCAAAACAACTGCAAACTGCCTACAAAATGACTGCAAACTGCTCATAAAATTACCACAGATTGTCCACACAATGACCACAACTGCCCATAAAAAGAATGCAGACTGCTCATGAAAAGACCACAGACGGCCCACTGACATCATGTGCTACAAAACATTTTGCCTGCAGTCACAGGCTGAACAGCAGGAAACAAGGCTACGTTCCCGCCCTGCATCCTAAATCAGTTTCAGCTGATTATGTGACGACTTTAAGGAGGTAATTTGTCACCTCTGGGGAGGGATTAAAGATTTAAGAATGAAGCTGCTTTTGATTTCAACAGGGAAAGAAGCTTGCCGAGTTAAAATAACTGTTAAAGCTGGACAGACCTAAAAATACAGACCATCAAAGAGACATCAAAGGTAGATGTGAGTGTCCTTTCACATTAATAAAGTGTCCACGTTAGGGTGGGGCTGACCAGCAGGCCCAAACAGGACCCCTGAGATGTCAAACTAATGCCTGAGCAAATCTTCAGAGGAGCCAATGTGTCCCGGTCAATTCCTGAGCCACACAAAGGAAATTCTCAGCACGGAAGCAGCACTGCGTGATGTGGACAAGGGAGAGGTCACCCCCGCACACAGTAGGGAGGGAAGAAGTGAAGAGCTCAATATCATGGAGAAGGGAGTGAAAACAGAAGGGGATGGTAGGGAGGTGCAGGAGAAAAGGGGGCTGTTGTGGAAACTTTCCTGGGGAATAAAATTCTGTAAGTAGCTCAAGGAAGCACAAAAAAAAAACAACACAAGATAAAGGCTGAGAGTAGAGAAGCCGATCTCTCAGGTGGTGTGAGATCAGGCATGTCAGAGAACGTACTCACACCCACCACCACCCACCCCAGCCCCCACCCATGCGGTCAGAGCTGTCAAAACGCCAGGAGAGTGACTGCACTGTGCCAGGGTACACGGAGGCGAGAGACACAGAGGACATTTGATGTTTACCTGCCTCTCAGGTAGGAGTCTGAATAGAGAAGCGGGAGGACGCCAGGGACGCCGGTCTTTTTGGCTGGGAAGGGCACCGTGAAAGGCTGTTGTCATGGTAACCCCAGTCACCGGCCAGTTTCGTGGAGGAAAACATGCCTTTGACATTTGTGGGAGGGGCATGAGCCTAAGCAGCAGCGCCCCCTATTTCCTGGCCACAAGCCCCAGAATCTGCCAGAAGTTGCAGCAGTTGGTGACAAGGTGAAAGAAAATAATAGCACGCAAGTTTATGGGGCTGTGCTAATCAGAAATGGAAATGACAGGGACAGTATATGGACAACTCCTGAACACTGGATGGACCACACATGGACAATATATGGACAATGCATGGGTAGCAGATGGACAATGTGTAGACTATACATGGGCAGTGCATGGCAAATGTATGGACAATGCATGAACATTACATGTACAGAGCATGGACAGCCGATGGACAATGTGTAAAAGATATATGCATAGCACATGGACAATTTGTAGACAATACATATATGTAATGCAAATGTATTGACGATGCATGGGCAATGTATTGACATTGCATGGAGAGCACATGGACAATGTATGGACAATGCATGGACAGAGCATGGACAGTGCATGGACAACATATGGACAACATATGGGCAATGTACGAACAAATCCTGAACAGAGCATGCAAAAAGCGCAATTCACATCAGCAACACCGAGGTCCACAACTCTGCCACCGAAGAGGGAAAAACAACACGGGACTTATCATATTTCCCATGGATATCATTATTAAAGAGCGGCTGAATCCTTGCCAGCAGAGGGGGGGAGGGAGGCAGGGATCAAAGCAATTCTGTGCACAAGGCACTTTTCCCCTCATGCCGAGTGGAAAATATTTGGCCGAGCTCAGTTATTTATTCCGTGACAGTATGGCACCCCTGCCCGCTGCCTGCTGTGTGAGTTTTTTGGTCAAGCGAGCAGATTATTGGGTACTACATGCACATGAGGTAATCTAAAAAAAAAAAAAAAAAACAAAGTTCCCAGACCCCGGGCATCAGAAATCAGTTTATCTGGTATTTCTAAAACCTTTTTTAAGCAGAATGCTCTGTCAATATCATTAAGATACCCACTCAAATTTTTCCCATTTTTCAACCCAAGAGGGAAACATTGAAAATCACTGCACACATTAAAATTAAACAAAAAAACAGGTGCATTAGCTGAGCTCAAAGTCTTCAGAAGGCTGAACTTGGATAAACTTGGATTGTTCGTTATTGAAAGTTTACAAGAACTAAAATAATCGGATCCTTTAAAAAGAGGCTTTTAAAAACTGTTCAATCAGAGCATTTCAAATGCTCGAGTAATAATTATGCTCTTTCAATATTCACACACTTACTGTTTTTCTATTTTCCACAGCCTTGAAAAATACCAGGCATTAAACAAAGTCTGAATATGAAAAATCTTAAATGGTCCCAGGTAGCATTCAGTGCAAAGGTCGAGGGAGTTACAGATGGAACTTTCTCTCTTAGTTATGTGTGATTATCTGTTTTCCCAGAAAGTACATTGAGTTTGGACTCACATCTTTGTGTAGGGCTTGCTGACTGCAGGTCCGGCGATCAGTTTCCATCTCTCCTCCAGAGAAGCCCTCGTTCATCTGCTTTCACTGCCTTTCTCTTTGACAGAGACACGGCTCTGTATCCCTTCCCCACTGTACTCCTCCTCCAGTGACTGAGAGGGAGGGAGGTTTCAAATGGCCTGCCGGTGCAAGGAAATGCCTGTTATTTCCATGGCAAATAAGGAAGATTTTGCTACGAGCAGAGTCTCCTTTCTCTGGGAGACCAAAGCAGTGCTGTAAACACAGCCATAAAGCAGAAAATACAAATACGTTCTGGATGTAGAAGGGCTTGTGATAAGCTGTTCATCCACCAGGTTAGTCACATGGCTCTGGTGGGGTTTGAAAAGCAAAGGAAGAAGACAAAGAAAGACAAATAAGGAGCAAAAATAAAACGAATGCAGGAATTTACGCAGAACTGCAGGGAGTCTGGAATGTTCCTCTCGGATTCTTGGAACGTCACTTGACACTTTGTTACACCCCAGTCGAGGATCTCTAGCTTTCATCTATAATGGCGAGAACAGTTAATGACCATTTTGGTCATATGTGGGGGTCACATGTCCTTGACCCCAGTGCTAATGGTGCATTTATGTCCAGGGCCTATGGGACCCCTGAAGACATGCGAAGGGAAAAGTAACAGGGCCTGCACCTCATTGTAGCACCCGCACCTTCCCTGAGCATCTCCTGCCTGCATGCCTTACCTGCCAACACCTCCTGACGGTGCCTTGCTTCCTCCCTGCACACCCTGTATCCCCCAGTTCGTCTCTCGGCTTCTTGCAGCTCCGATGCTCCTGCAATTTAACACAGAGCTTGGCACGGGGATGGGTAACATCTGGAGGGATCTGGCAACCCTCTATGGCCCATGTGAAGGGGAGCCCGGGGAGGGCGAGTCACGGAGCCGTCTAGCTAGGGGGATCTGCCTGCCATGGTGCCCTTGAGCTGAAAATCTGGAAGACGCCCGTTATTAATGTGCCGTGACACCCCGCCATCATTTATAAGAAGCACGTTAATTATTCCTACTTGAGTTTCTGTCGCCTTGGCGCGGATGGAACACTTGTGGTCCTACGATGATGTGGCACGAAGCCCTGAGCATCCAAACAAACCCATCTTCCGAGGGAAGTAACATCCGCAGTGCTGGATCTCTTGATTAGAATGTAACATAGATGTACAGACGTACAGAATGAGAGCAAACGTAGCAGCCAGTGAAACGACTGCTTAATCAGCAGCGTTTGCCACCACTCAAACCACACTGCCCTAAATTTTAAATAAATGCATTCCTTACGATGCTGCTGAAGCGGCATGTTCTGCTAACTCCCTTCCATCTTCTCACTCTCTGACTCGCTAGTTATTTAGATTTAAAGCATCTGAGGAGGCTGAGGGCAAGGGGGGAGTGACCTTTTGAACGGGGTCCCAGGAACAACAGATCTATGATAAATAACATTTCTCTTCAAAACAGGAGAGGATCATGGGAATGGTGACATGACCCTTATGTAAGTTTCCCTCACCTCCCCCAAGCACACCTAGTGATGAGCCTTATCATGCAGGAACCACTCTGATCATGTGGCATTTTTTGCCTTGTAATAAGCAGAAAGTGAGGTAATGGCAGCAATATTTACTCCAAACCGTCACATGTCAGATAACTGGTAATTGCATGGAAACCTCACCCCGTTTTAGAGAGCATTTCTCAGTATTTATGTGCTGTGTCACTTGATAATGGCACAAGCGGCCATCATGGATGTCCAGGGTATGGAAACAGTGAAGAAATAGTGATAGGGACTATCCACAGTGTCGGTCACACACCCAATAAAAGCTGAACACGAGGTGAAAAGTGATTTCGTCACAGGAGCTAAGGAGCCATTTCCTGAGAGATGAGCATCAGAGGGAGGATAAACCTACAGGAGGTCACATCCAGGATGACGTCAAACAAGGTTGAGGCAAGAGAAGAGCTTGCAAACTGTCCAGGGGTCTGTCTCACGCAGCTGGATGTTCGTGTTAGCGAGTTACCTTGTCAGGCTGGGCTAGATGAACGTGAACAATGATGAAGTTCAGTTAAACTGGGGTACTTCAAGTCCATCAAATTTTCCAGCTAAGCAAGAAATATGACTTTCTGATACAGGTCCCTAGTTTCACAGAGAAGTACAGGGGCACAAAACAGGGCAGATTGCCTTTGGCCTGTTAACCTGGATTAAAAAAACAATACTATAAGGACAAAAGCATTTGGACACGCCTTTTAAACACTGAATTCATGTGATTCAGATCCTTTTGCCACAGGTGTAATATCAAGCAGCCAGCCATGCAGTCAGGTTTACAAACATTTCTGATAGAATGGGTCGTTTTGAAGAGCTCAGTGAATTCAAGCCTAGTATAGTCATAGGATGCCACCTTTACAATAATACAGCTCATACCAGCTAGATATTCCATGGTCAACTGAAAGTGCTATTATTCCAAAGTGGAAGCGTTCAGGAACAACAAAAACTCAGCCATGTAGTGTCAGACCACACAAAGTAACAGAGCGGGGAGTCTGAGTGGATCTCTCTGGTTTCTCATTAGGGGGCAGATGTGATTATATAGCAGGAAAGGTGCATGAAAATGCAAAATGGCAAAGATGTTTGTTTTTGTAGACCCATCTAGCCCCCCCCCCAGGCTCCTGTATGAAGGCCTCTTCACCATTTCACTGACATGGGGAGGGCTAAATTAATCATATCATAAAATCCTATTTATTAACAAAGATACCCTTCTACTCAATGAACAGCATAATTAAGGCACAAACAATTAAAGGACAACGACTGCCATGATTAATGTGAACGCAGGTGTTTTGAATCAGCTCAGCTGGGCGTACCAATATATGACAATTTGTTTTTGATACTCACTGTAACCGTGGAAACAGGGGCGGTAAGGGAAGGTTATAAAATTAAGAATTCAATGCGATGAATTCGACAGGCAAAATGGAAGATTATCTGTATTCCTACACTTCTAATCAGGCTGTAGGAAATTAGCTGCTCTGTAATCATTCATATAATTGCTAATATGCATTTCAAAGTAAAATTAAGTTGCCACAGTGCATTCCTGGAGTTCATAAAGGAAAAAAAATAGAAAGGGAGAGACCGAAGGGAGTGAAAGTCATTTTGGATGGAGAATGGCTGGGGGTTCGAGGTGCGCTAGACTAGCACATTTTGTCTCCTTGCATGATGTTCGTTTAGCAAAGATGCCATTGGGCACCAGAACATAGGCCCAAAGCCTGGGACTCTGGTATTGTGGTTGCTTGGTGTGGATCTGGGTGATGAGTAGCCAATCACAGCCTTGCTATGGGTTGCAGCTCTGAGTGGATTTGCTAGTTAGAGTCTGTTATATACCAGTAATCACACACCACATCATCTGTCTCCACAGGCTTGGCCAGGAAGAAGCTTCCGGAACATGAATTCAAAAACCTGTGAGGTTAAATGAGATGGGTGCAGGGCAGAATGTGGGAGCATGATGATATGGGGGGGTGCAAATCAACCGTTCATCTGAGAAACTGACCAATTAGACATACCTGCATTGTCACCAAGGTCGCAAATAGTTTCAGAATTGAGATTGGAGAGCAGCTGTGCCACACGGACATCTGAGGTGCTGGTTCTCCTGTTCCCAGCATCCCGGGGGCGGGGGTACACATCAGCGTCACTGGTGTCTTTGTCTCCAAGGCAGGGAATAAAGCCCCCCTCCCACACTGCCTTGCCAGGTACAGGCTCATCACTTCATCCCACTGAGAGCCTTTGGCAGGAGATCGGTCATGTGACAGCCCCCTTGTCTGTGTGGCTCTGTTTTTTACCATTCACCTGCATATGCACACACACGATTGTTGCAAAGAGTGTTTTTTTTCTCCATCCCATCAGCGTGTGCCCGCCCCGGTCAGATCGACACGGTTTGTTATGGCAGGGGAACGTTTGAACAGACATTAGGCCTGTCAGATCTGATAGCCAGAGGGCCTAACTCAGCTGTTCCCCATTTATATAAATCTCAGCAATTACCAGAGCAGTTTGCCTGGGTAAATCAAGCTGGCCCTTTCAAGAATAGCGTGGAACGAGCTCTGGATTGGCCGGCAGACGAGTCCAATCCCACGGCAGCAGCTGGTGAGAGGAGAAGGTTCCACACACCCGGAGATAATAATAAACAGCAATTTAGGGCAAAGCGAACACCAGATAGCGGCAGATTAGCGCTGAGCTGGCTGAAGATGCCTGGGTAAACCTGGAGGAATTAGAGAATAAACATTTGCTGTTTCCACTTAAGACTCGAGTGCTCGCCCCTCCTAGCGCCGATAAGAATTTGATTAAGTCCCAGACCTTATCACTTGTTTTTGTGGGATTCAGGCACGGCGATGGGCACCCTTTCGTCAGGAGCAGAGGCTGAGGCGCATAAACAGCTTTTCTAAGTCTAGGGAGAAGGAATAAGTCGGAGGCGATAGAGATGCAAATGGCCCAAAGCTGCAGAGCTTTTGAGAGGCGCTCCTTAAAACGGCAATAAAAAAAACGCACGTCTTAAGCACATCCGCACTCCGGTGATGCGACCTCCTCCTGTACAGCCCCGCAGTCCGGAGGCGTGGTCTCTGGAGGCACTGTGTGGGTGTGGCGGAGAGGCGTGTTTACCCCAGGGGGTCAAAAGGTTTGGGACCGAACCCCGGGCCACGTGACGCATAGAAGCCTGGCTGTCCACTGCTGGCTGGACTGCATGTCAGAACGGTCCATTATCCCCTCCAGGAGTCCATTACCCGGCTGAGAGCTCTGCCTGCCCCCGACAGGGGCCCGCTCCGTGGAGGCAGGTATGCAGGCTGCGCAGACGCTGCCCCTCTGCAGCCCCCAAGGGGTAAACAGTTATGGTGGATGGATGCGCTGCAAGCGCAGGCGGGAGAGAGCCGAACCTGGGGCAGGATCGTGAAGCGGAGCACCAAAGACCACAGAAAGGCGGAGCTCCGGAATGCTGCTGAGGGCCACGTGACACTCAGGATGGATGTTCTGTGAGGAAACTCACCCACTGGCATACCGCCCCTCCGCCACACACACACACACACACACAAGTAGGTCTTTCTATCTAAATAGGGACCGTCCATTCACTTCTATGGGGAAAACCCTAATCCCAGTCACGACAACCTTAACCCTCACCCATGCCTAACCTTAACCATAAGTAACCCAAATACAACACTTTTTTAACTTTTTATTTTTACTTTTTTAATTGCATTCACAGATTTTTTATAAAACGGAGGTTATCCAAATGGGGACCTAAAAAGATGTCCCCAAAAGTAGGAAAAGTGTTACTGCACTTTGGGGACAATTTGGCCCTCAAATGTGATCTGTGCAAACCCATTCCTGGCATTCCTGTACATGGTGAGGAAGACGGATGCAGGACTGCAATAGCTAATTATGCCTCATTAATATATATACACGTCCATGAGTCATTACCTACCGGCTTAATTTAATAAGCCAGTAAAAATAATCATTTTAGGTGCACACTTGTCTAAAAGTAATCTATTTCTCTGAAAAGAGATGGAAGGTACAGCATGTCTGTTATGGAGAGAAAGATTGGCCCTCATTTATCAAGTTTATTGAGTGCGGCAAATATAATTCTTCCATAAACATGTGACATCACATTCAGCCAAGTAGCTTGTGAGCTAAATTCCACCCTGCATCGCTCCAATTGTCAATTAATTTTGATCTTACCTGCGTACCAAACATTGCATAATGATGCGAAAAAAAAAAATGGAATTATGTACAATCCAGTTGTCCCGCTTAGCCGCATTTTCTAAATACAACATGACGGCGATTTAAATAGTTAAACTGGCAGCTTATTAATTTATCACATGGTATGCCCTCCACATCACAGTTGGACTTGGTTTAAATGAGTGATTAAGGCAATTACTTGGCCGTGTGCGTGGTGTGATGCCTTTCAGCCGAGACGCGGATGCTTGTTCACGCCTGCGATGTTTACTATGCCTCCTGTTCTGGGCAGCGCTGTGCATGCATCACCGGGACAGTAACAAAGACAGAGAAATGCAATATAGGCTGACCAATCAGTGTCTGCTTTAAGCAATTCTCTTCATTTCCACCACATTGCACCCTGTGCGACATCATTTTGATCGCGAAGGGGGCGTGAGCTGTGCACTGAACAAGCTTGCGGTCCAAGCGTGAAATATTTCTTTTATCAGAGGCTGATAATGATTTCCCATGATGGGTGACTGTGGTCACCCCAAACAGGAGGCCTGGCATCCCTTAACACCAAGTACTGACATTCCAAACGAGTTGCGAGGATACCTATAATTGCCAAACATTCGTTTCGGTAGCATGAAGACCCATCACAGCTTGACCCAAATAAGTACAATCATGAAGCATTAGGAAATGCAAGGGAAGCAACCAGAACTGGCCACTGACAGCACGAGATCAATCACAGTGCTAGCCGGTAATGCATCACATGATTAATTAAAAATAGCATTCATAATTAATCTCAATATTTTGCACAAAGTGCCCAGCTATTGACAACACTGAAACAAACATCTCCGATATAAAAAACTGGGACGGAATCGAAAATTTTGTGATAAAAGCATGCTGCTAAGTAATCTAAACTGAACTGGTGTAAAAGTACATACTAAAACTACGCAAACATATATGAACTTTATGCCCCGCCCTTCTGAGACAAAGCGAAATCGGCTGGCTGAGTTGGTGCCCGGCCGACTCAGAAGGTGGTGACGCTGATGTATGTAAAGCGACAGAGACGCTGTTAAAGCACTGCTCACTAAACCTGGCATCAAGATTTCTCCAGACTCACAAGGTGATTAGGTTAAAGAGGACGGACACGGGATGTCGGATTAGGGGCACGGCCGACCTGGCTAAACTCATCCAGGTCCTCTCTGCATCTGGACCCCATATCTCCCCCTGCAGAGGGAAAGGCTGTCCCCCATGGAGGGAGAGGATCTCCCAGCACCCGGCCGCGTATCTCCCTGCTACGTCGTACCGCTTTATTTACCCTGGGACTCTGTTGTATCCTGTTCCTCCACATCCAGTTCGTAATGTGATTAAAAGTTAATACGACTCAGAGCCAGAAAGAAAAGCACATCAGAAAAAAATGATCTTGACAGCAATATTGTAAAATCGTTTTCCATGCACTTCACCACTCTCTGCCAGAAAAGAGCAAAATAACTGGTGGCAGAAAAACAAGTCGGCTAACAGCCGCCCTGAATTCTGCTGCAAGCTGCATTTTATATATAAAAAAAAGTTAGAAACTAAACAGCAGTTTGGGCTCCATACAGACGGCAGTATATTTCAGCTTAAATCCCCATCGCTGCACGGTAACAATAAAGGTATCAAACAGCCTCGTTTGATCGCCGTACTCGACAACAAACAGCCACTGAGACGGTTTCGCCGTCCCTCATTGAACCATGGAGAGTCCCCGATTCCTGACAACCTCAGCAAGAACCTTTCGTCTCCATAAAAGCGGAAAGCGGTCTCGCGTCTTTCTTGTGCGCGCTGTATTTTTAACATGAAATGATCACGCAGAGAAACACATTTGTCTTTGTGAGCCAACAGGCAACAATAAACTTAATGGAAAGAAAATGAGCCTTCAAATGAACAGGCACAATTAGTCGCTTTCCCAGAGCACATGGCTGTTCAGACGAGCGCTGGGTTTGGTCAACAAACACCTCGAGATACAGCTCTGAGCCCAGGTGTTCGGCGCCACTTGCTGTCCCGCTTCCCTGCTTGGCTCTTGTTCCACAGATACGCTGCGCATGGGTGACAACCGTGATCGAAGACCCCCCCCCTCCATGAGACACAGGTCTCGGGGGCAGCGGACACCAGACCAGCTGCGAGACACGATCACACAGCAATTAAGGCACCTCTCTGTGGAGACTGCCCCCAGCGTCCCGGGGACGCGTTCCACCACCTGATGGTGTCAGGGTTAGGTCCCCGGCGCAGTCGTCCGCAGCCGTGTCCTTGGTAATGATAATTTGCTGCAATTGCGCCGATGAAAAATATTCAGCTGAATTCATGAAACCATGAGATAAAGGCCATCAGCTGAGCAACGACATCATCATATAGCAGACAACCCATTCATTTGGGCACCATCAGTGCCTCGGGCGGCGTTTATAACCCTAATATAGGTACGTCACTGTTTATTACCATAGTCAGGCCGTTATTCACAGGGATAATTTATCAGTAGCTCGTTATAGCACAACAATGCATGATGGTTAATAAATTCTTCATTTTCTAAAGAATGCCAGGGGTTGTGGGGGGGGGGGAGACATGACAGAGTAAATATATTTTGGTTTTGTTTTCTGAGCTGACTGAGGAAGCAGACCCACATGGACACGGCCCGTGAGTTTGCTCGATTTTACCTGGAAAGGGGAGATGCGTGTGAGCTTACAACCAATCCAAACAGCTGCTTCGTGTCACATGTCAGTGGGGCCTGAGATGCAAATAAGCCTTCGCAGATTAATCCAAAAGAGCCGGCGTCGATGTCGGTCAATCCATCTGGCACCATAGGCAGTCTTCACCCCCGTCCCCCCCTGACTGAGGCAAAGTGGTATCGGCTGGCTAAGTCGGCACCCCCTCAGGAGCTGGTGCCCTGGGCAAGTTGACCAGTGCAAGCCTGCCATTGTGTTCACCTGTGTAATTAATTTTCCATTGATGGTATCTCCCTGTAAAGTAAGCGAACTGCTCTTAAGTGGGTAAAACTAATCGCCGGTTACCAAAAAACCAACTTCCTACAGTCACAGCCAGGTTTCTTTTCATTTAGCATTCATGTGTAGCAATATTCTAATGTTTATTTAGGCTTCAGCAGAAATGACTTTGGTATTGATGAATTTATTTTGGCCTTTTTTTAAGGAATTGACTAATTTAGTACGGTAGTGGTAATTTGTCACGATTAGAATCCAATCGGATCCTGCCAGGAGCCCGCAGCGGGCCTGTCCTCCAGAACACGGTACTGCTGCTCAATACGGTGCTGCTAAATTTCCCCCCAAGAACTTGCGTTATGGAAGTGCCTTGGAGTTCATTTTAAAGTTGAGAAGCTGCCACTTGCCGCAGACTCGTCCGTTCCCGTGTGCTACGTCACACACGGGCGTCTTCAATAATGCAGTCCATCTGAGAGGGTATATCAGTATTATCCGCCAGATCACACTCAGGCTGTGTAAACACGAGTTTGCCGCTAAAATATTAAAAGCGTAATGCCCGACTCTTGCTTGATTGCTTTTGTCTTGATTCTCTCGCCAAGTCCGTACTCAGCCGTCAGCTGGTGCACTTGCCAAAGTGGCACTTAAGCTCAGCTGGTGCCTTCAGTGGCAGCAGAGGGTGGGGCCACCTTTGCCGCGGCCGCTGAGGGAGACACCTGCCCGCCCTGGGGGAGCCCTTTATACCCACTGACCTGGACAGCTTTCTTGAGTCAGCACTCAGCTGCACTGGGGGGGTTTGCTTTTACTGCAGCCAATGAGCTGTCCTGCTTTCGCTTACGGTAAACTGTATGAGCTGGCAAAAAGGTTACCAAAAGGGTCAAAATGTCCCATATGTCACCTAAAGCAATTTGTGAATATTTTGCTTTTATGTTACATAAATTTTACATTATTTTTTTTTGTTACATATTAATGAATTAGGTCACCTTTCATCATCTTTGACATGCTAGTTATTATTATTATTATTATTATTATTATTATTATTATTGTTCTTGTTGTCGTTGTTGTCATTATTATTACTTTCACTGCTCTTTTAGGGCAGCGTGTGGCTCAGTGGACTAAGCCTCTGTGCCTATAGACAGAATATTGCCGGTTTGAGCCCAGTCTGGGTATATCTACCGGTCCTTCAGTGAGGCCCTTACCCCCCCCCCCCCCCCCCCCCCCCCCCCCCCCCCCCCCCCCCCCCCCTCCCCCCCCCCCCCCCCCTCCCGCCCCCCCCGCCCCACCCCTGGCGCCCCCCAAGATA
>JAABNY020000002.1:28668121-28680107 GCA_015164015.2 Brevimyrus niger | reverse complement strand
TGATGATCACTCTGGTTGAGCCTGTGTCCATCCCGCCCCCCCCCGCCAGTGAAACCAGCTCCCAGCATCTGTCAAGCTCCCCCAAGCCAAAAGCCCTTGTCCTGACGCAAATTGAAAAAGTCTACATCGGCCAGCCCCGAATCAACGACGTGGCCCGGGCCCCGTTTGCGAACCCATAATGGCAGTGCGGCTAATAAACGTCGCAGGCTGGCCATGAATGAGCATCTGCGTCAGTGGGCCGGCCGCATGGACGCTCCGAAAGCGTTGCATTAGCCCCATGCCACTCGCAAACATCGACGTGGCTGAAAGCATCTGCTGAGTGGCTGGAATGTTAACATAAAGATGCGAAGCGACTGCGGGGAGGCTGGCGTCTCCGTCCTGCGAGGCTATCTGAGGCGGCCGCCATCTTATTGTCATTTTAGCGTTTACATATGCTAGCCTCTAATAGTGTATTATATGTTATACTGCAGCATGCATCATTCATGAGAACAGACGCCGCTCGCTCCAAGCACGACTGTTTCAGGCTTGCAGTTATATTGCTGCATGCCGGTTCCCATTCGGTGACCTGGCGGGGTCCAGTCATCCCCCTTTCTTCAGCAAGCTTGTGACGACTCTAGGGTAGGTAAAGTAAGACCACTCTAGGACCATTACCTGCCGTCCGCCGTCACCCAGGATGCAAGGTGCCCTACACCCACGTCGTCTCTTTGACTAGAGGTGAAGCGAGGGGGAAACGGAGTGGTGCCACCTGACAGCGTGTAGCGTGTTAGCGTGTTAGCGGCTCTCAGGCGGCACTCGGCTCCATCAGAGGCCATGTTTATGCTGATGTTATTTCGGGTCTGCAGCTTTTTGCCATGTTACCCTTAGCCTTCGCTAATGGCTCACTTACGTGTGGTGTTAGTACGTCTGTCACCGCTCCTGGCAATTCTCAGCGTGACCACCAGATGGCCGCAGTCAGAGGCACCTGGATTTCTCTAGAAGATTCACTAGCGTTCTAGAAAGACTCGAACAATTTAAACTGATAAGCCGCAGCCTGTTCTGTTCTCCCCTCTCAGCACCTCTAGCATCCCTAGCTCCACAGTCCAATCAAATTGGCTGGATACATTTTGCATTTTGTAACCTTTCATGTCATTCGATACTCTTTTGTCCCAAATCAAGGAATGTTTTGCCTGAATGTTTGTGAATACCCTTAACTTTGTCACCTGCAGGTATGCTCAGGCTACAGCGTTACCATAAATTGTGGGGGCAGAGTGTAGTTCAGTAGGAGTCTAACCTCTGGGAGCACATCTGCAGATCCTTGAGCGCGGTCCTTAGCCCCCAGCTCCCTGGAAACTACTGTGGGGCAGGTGGGGGGCGGCTGCCCTTTGCTTGTGCTCACCTACAGAAAGCAAGATGGGGGAGGTGAAAAGAGAATTTTTCCCATGGGGGTCAATAAAGTATCAATTATTATTATTATTATTAGCTAACATCTGCCATGACTCATGAGTTACTGTCATAATGTCCCTTAGCATATAGATTACTGTTAGCGTGGCTAATGCGTATTCATATTGTTATATTTATATGTGTGAGGTTAGAATATTCATATTAGCATACGGAAATTACAGTGTGTAACGGTAGCAAATATAACAGGATATAAACTCAGTGGCTACTAGACCAGCTCATTAAAGCAAAAAGCCTACACCTCAAAGCAGACAATAGTGTGGCTACATCTGCACACATACAGCATGCGGACAGGGTCCTGAGGCTGAGCTCCCGTTTGGCTAAACGTTAGCACAGCTAACAACATGATTGAAGTGATTTTAAACATGGTAGGATTGGTGGTGCCAGGCAAGGAGGTGGCAGCATCACAGAAACAGCAGCCCTCCTGGGATTTTCACATACTACAGAGTCTGGGGTTTACAGAGAACAGTGTGATAAACAGAAAAGACCCAGGCAGCGGCAGTCCTGTGGGCAAGAACACCTCGCTAATGAGAGAAGTCAGAGGTCAGAGGAGAATGGCCAGACTCGTTAAAGCTAACAGGAAGGCTACAAGTGCAGGAATAACAGCTCCGTACAACAGTGGTGTGCGGAAAGACATCTACTGGTGCTCTTATGGTGATTCTGGAGACAAAAGCAGGTCATACCATGTACTATGTAGATGTACTTTATGAACTGATCACTGTATGCAGGTGTGTGTAACTCTGCCTTCAAATCATGACAGAAAAATCGCAAGTATGTGATAAGAACACATGAATGCCACTACAAAGTCGTATCAACCAGTGGGAAACTCGGGAGTTCCCGAGTTGGGGGGTGGGTCATTACAACAACCATGGCGGAGGCAATAGATAGCCCCATAGAAAAAGGCAAATTATTTTGAAAGTACTAAATTTTATGTAGCATATCATTGCAAAACTCTGAACTGTTTTGAATGTTGAGTATATTGTTATTAAACAGTGTACTGTGAAAAGAAAATGGATTTGTTTTCGCCTCAATATTTGATATGTAGCTGGTCAGCTTACCTACTGTTTCAGCAAAAAAAATTACGAAAAGTTAAATGAATGCTACAGATGTGTTTCAGTGTTGGAGGAACGAAAACTACAGCAGAACAAAAAGTAGCTTTCTCATCACCTCCATTTTGCTCCGACTTTACCAGTTACCCTTAACCACTTGAACATGCGTCATGTCATAATTACCATTTCACAACTCCCTAGTCCGAATCTACAGAGTAGGACTTGACGCCAGCATAAGATTAGCATAAATATTCTAGCAGGTCGATGTCTAATACACCTTCTTGGTAATACAGTTTTCTTTCCTATACCTTTGCTCCTTCCCTGGTCATCATAATTACCCTTTTATTTGAATTGTTACCCATTTTTCCTCAATATTTTCCCAGCATTCACTCTTGCTGGGCCCCCTTCCCCCACAGCATGCTCTCCGCCTAGCGGGCTGCCGGCCGCGGCCAGGTGATGGCAAGCTTCTGATAGTCAGTGTGACCAACATCTGCAATTGAGCTGCTTAGGGACTGCGAATAAGGGGCCTGTTCCAAACTGATAAATCCTGTCCACCGCTGCTGTTTACAAGCAGCTTAAGCCCTGACATATGTTTCCGGAGTGAGCGACTGGCGAGGAGAGCGGTAATCCTACGGGCAGACGGGCTCCTCGGATACGGAGAGCATCTCATTCCCCCTCCGACTATGATCCTGCTAACCGGTTTGCGGTGGTATGCGTAGAGCTTCGAGCGCGGTTTACCTGCACCTCAGCTTCACGTGCGGAATTGTGTCCAAGAGGGCAAACAGAGCGAAGTTAAAAAGGCCTCGTCTCAGCTGCCGCTCTGCTAATCATCTCCTAATCCAGGTGGATTTGCGGTCCGGCCTCGGATATCCGCCGCATGCCTCCGGTAGCTGGGTGGCCCCGCTGTGACTGAACGTTCCTCCAAGCGGCACGGCCGTGCGGAAACTCCTGCTGTCTGGCTGAGCTCAAGTTGGAAATCGGTGCTGGAGGGCTTACCTATCGTGCAGGCGGGGGACCTGACCCAGTTCCTCTGCTTCGGTCGGGTCCAAACGAGGGCTACGGAGACACCATACGGGGACCGTCAATCGACACAGTTGAGGAGACAGAGAAGCTCTGGGGAAGGATTGAATCTGAAAAATTTTGCCTGGCTTACGTCACCAGGGATTGGGGGGGCGGGCCGCAGCGGTGGGTCAAAGAGATGTGTGGCGAGTTCTGGGCAAATCTACGGAAACAAGTCAATAAATGGTCCACTTAACAGCTCGGGTCAAGTTTACAGAACGCCCCGTCAAGGTCTCCATGCCCTCCCATCGCCCCTCTCTTCCATCTTCTGGGCAGCAGCAACCAATCGGGAGTTTAATCACACTTACTAGCTGGGCTGCGTGGTAACAAACACAAACATGGCTCTAAATGTTCAGTCTCGCCGCATTTGATCTTCCCAAA
The DNA here is from genome assembly GCA_015164015.2 of Brevimyrus niger. Taxonomy (NCBI): domain Eukaryota; kingdom Metazoa; phylum Chordata; class Actinopteri; order Osteoglossiformes; family Mormyridae; genus Brevimyrus; species Brevimyrus niger. The sequence continues at coordinate 28,676,181 of JAABNY020000002.1, read as the reverse complement.
AGAGAACAGCACAAGGAAAGGACAGCAGTAAGCAGGAACTGCAGCAATAACAAAGCAGGATCGGCCCTCCCGCCGCCGTAAGACATCAAACGCTGTGTTCCCGGCGCTGTGCTCGATGGCGCTCCCGCACGTCTGCCAGCGGATGACAGTTGCAGGACAAACGATTAAGGAAAGTCGACGGAGAAACTAAAATGCAATCACCTTCCCCGGATGAGCAGGACACCGAGGGGGATTTGGTGCTGTTCCATTAGAGGGAAGCCACTGCCATTCGGGAGGAGAGTAAACAGAGTGATACTGCAGGCCACCTGCCCAGCCATGTGGTTTTATGCGACTTCTTGCCCCCCCCCCCTTTCAATTTAACATGCGGTCCATCCTGCAAGCAAGTTGTGGTGCCATTTGGGACTTTACAGGCAAATCACGTTGAAACATTAATTCCGCCTAATAAGATGCGTTTATTCATGGGCAGTGCTTGGAACAGGAAAATCTTTGGCCCATTCAGAGAGGCTTAATTAATGTCCAATTAGGAAGTCGACCGACTTTCCAGTTCATAAGGACATTTCAGTGACCTTATGTTAGGAAAGCAAACATGGTTAAAACAGGAAGAACTTTTTGGTTGTTTATAAGTCCAATTATAAGGCTAAGGTCATTGAGGTCATAATGAAGTAGGTGACACTGCCCCTGAAAGTTTCCCACAATGGAATTGGACTTGTGGCTGTACATGGGGGTACCTGTACCAGAAGCACGAAGCCAAACAGCAGGTAGAGATTCGGTGGAGATGGACGAGGTGCGGCTTCAGGCGCGTCCTTAGATGGATGGATGGAGTTTGAATATAAGAAAAAATGAGCAATTTGGGGGCAGTGTGTGGCTCAGTGGGCTAAGAATGTAATCAGAAGGTTACTACTCCTTGAGCAAGACCCTTAACCCCCAGCTCCCTGGGTGCTGCTACTTACAAAAAAAGAGCAAGCTGAGGGAGGTGTAAAGCTAATTTCCTCACGGGGATCATTTAAGCATCTATTACTATTATGAAGACTGTGATTGGTTAAAAATGTGAATCCCTCTTGTTGCTCCAGGGACACTGAAATTGGGAAGATTGGGATGTCTGTATCTTCAGCATGGGCAGGCAGGAATTCAAGCAAACAAAGGATCTCGTGCAGTGGCTGGCTGTATGCCTTCCCATTGGCTGCTTGGTCTCGTTTGACCGAGCGGAGTGCATGTCCGTTGCACTTTAAAATAATTTCCCAGTGGCCTGCAGTACTTATGGCCGCACCTGCCGTTTATATGCACAGGTCATGTGATCAGAGCCGTCAGACCTCAGCTGGTGTGTAAATGCAGACGCCCCGGCTGATGAATTTATCGGGCATCTATCAAAGTGTTCATTGCAGAGCTGGAGCCACAAGTCAGTGAGAGAGACCGGGGCGGCTCATCTGATACAGCCTCAGGTCTGCGGGGGAACAGCTGCATTTTCACAGCTAATTAGACATTTTTCCTCGTCTGGCAGCAATGACACTGTTAACACCTGAGGGAGACATTTACTTCCATCGTTACTGACTCCGCCCCCCCATCCCCCCAGCCCCCCAGCCGCTTAACGGGATGATTCTTTTAAGAAGTAAAATAAGCAGGAAATGCTAATTCCTCTTAAGGACAAAAAGAGGAGACACCTGTACTTTGAAATGTAAAGCAGAGTGGGGTCTGCGTGAGGAGCCTCACTGAAGCACTTTCTACCTTTTTGGCAAATTGTTCAAATAGCTAAGCAGATGCTGGAGCATGGAGATGGGCGTCCGCCCGGACACAGCCGCGGCTAATTACCGGAGCGCTGGGAAAGTTTGCTGGTAAATAAATAAACAAACAGAACTGAAGTTTGGGGAGCGGGGCAGCGAGCAGGGCGCACCACCTCTGCGAGTTTCCGGAAATACCCGGGCCTGCTGCGTTTACCGCATGTATTATTCACAGTGGTGCAGATTATAGAAGAATAGCAGGCTCTGCCGTGGAAATACAGTACACATATAGAATCGTCATAAATATATTGATAAGTACAAGCTTTAAATCGGATTTTTTTTAGCAGCCAAATTATTATTTTGGCTCCTCAGAGCAAATCAAAACAGATTCTTGTGTTTTTAATGAAGTCTACAAGACAGGCAAGGCGAGGGAAGATAATAGCATTAATCTCCAAAGGTAGACAGTTCAGCTGTGTCTCATTATTTCAGTTTGGCTCTGCTGAACTTCACTGAGAGTTGTAATTTACTTGTTTACATAAATGTATGAGAGCATGAGAGAGAGAGCACATTACATTTGGATGAATCAACCGTTATAATTAGTTTTCCTTTCAAGCCGACAACAGCGGTGCGCTCCGAGGCGCTCTCGATAAACACTGTTTACGGATTCCAGCTCCGCGGTACCGGGGCCGGCGATTTCGGCGACTGCGGTGACAGGCACCCGAAACCGGGGAGACGCAATGCGGAGAGCGCCTCAAAGAGCTAGGAGCCGGCACAAAGGCGGCCGGCGGCAGGCAGGAAAGCCGCTTTCAAGCCGGCGGAAAAGCAGACGTGTCATCCCTCCGTCACCGGCACCGGCAGCACCCGGCACCCTGGAAACTTTCACTAATCCGGCCGACTAAAAATACATTGTGACACTAAGAGTGATTTCATATAGAAAATGTGTAGGAAAGAGCAGACAGACAGACTTACATGCACCTACGTCCTTAAATAAAGATGCAGGCGCACAGACTAATTAATCACGGCTTAATTAGTCACCGATTGCCGTGTAGCGCCTTAAGGTGACTTTTCGGGTCTGGTACAGTACAGTAAAGCGCCAAGATTATGGTATTTCATTCTACCACAGGCCCCCCACACCCCAGCAAATTTAACCTACATCTTGCCCCAGTCTGTAGATTTCAGTAAAATAATCATGACGAAACCCAGGAGTTAAAACCCAGAGCAGCATCCCGCGAAATACCCACCTGATCCTATTGATTTTCAGTTTCTCCAGGCTGAGGCAGCCTGTAATAAGACAGGAAGAGATGTGAACATTTCACAATAAATTCTATCCTTGGGAGATACAAAAGACAAATGGAAATTGCTGCAGAGGAATTCTCTACACCGGCTCACTTATTGCCACCCGGTATAATTCATTCAGCAGCATTAGGCTGACTTCATTCATTTTTAAGGGTCCCCCCTCCTCTTTTCTTGTGAGCCAGACTCACGGATTTGCTGTAAGCTATCTTTTTTGATTTATTTCTAATAGATTTTTATTCTTCTTGCTTTTGACTTCTTTGGCAGAAAAATAATATAAGTAATTATAAATTGGCCACTGACGAAATATGTCAGTGTCGAGCAGCGCCTTGTGACTTTTTAATCCTTTTTTTGTGACGGCTTTTGGGTTTGAAGCGTGGGGCTGATTACTGAGAAGGAGAAGAAGTGAGTTGGGGGGGTTGGGAATGGGGTGGGGAGTGAGGGTTTGACGGCTAATTTCTCAAGCAGAGCCAAGAACATTTGGAGGAATAAGATTCAAAGGAGCGCGTTTGTTTTAAACGTCCGGGCTGCCAGCTCCTTCCCACGGGGACCGGGCGATGGGCGCACAGATACACCTGTAGTTTTCATATCGCTGCCACCGAGGATGAAATTCTTCACTGGGAGCATTTAATTAAATTCAGCTATTTCCTATTTGAACTGAATGACTTATATCGCCATAATTCTGACAGTGCATCTGTCTCAGTACGCAGGCGTTTATAACCGCCTATCTCTGTCATTCCCGCTCCCACCCCGTCCCGCTTACATTCCGCCTGGTCGCCCCGCTGACGGTTTCATCCGGAACGACGCCTTTTAACTGGTTTATACAGCTGCATGTTTTTTTTTTACCGGCTTACCAAGTGACACGGGTACGAGATCAGGATCCCTGCCCCGGACCGTAACCCTCAACATCCAGGTTACGCGCGTCCCCACATGCACCAAAACAAAGGCGTCAGGTACAGGCGCGCACTTATACGCACACACATCTTGACTTTCACTTTCAAGTATGTGCTCTTCCAAATTAAAATTCATTACTCTTTGGTGCGTACAGGACCCTGCCGGCCAGCCCAGTGCGACCGCCACCAATCTGAAGCTGAGATGACTATCGCTGCGGCCACAGAGCCGTCCTCTATGCCGGGCCTGCCTTTGCAACTATTCAATCATCTCTGTAACCGTCCGTGGCCAATCACAGCCCTCCGATTGGCTGCAGCTCCTCCACTGCACCCATATGGCGGGAAGTGATATACCTGCCTATTATCACTCCCTGAGTGATGTTGCCTGAGGAAATTATTGCCTCATTTATTCAGGTATTATTTTTTCTGAGGAGAGTCGGGCTGAGGGGAGCTGATGCTCGACCGGGGAGTCGAGGAGAGGCTCACCTTCAAGATGGCCAGTGTGCTGACAGGGAGCGGACGCTGCCGGACAAGTTAAGAGCAAAAAAAAAAAAGGAAAAAAATGCAATAAATAAAACATGGTAAGAGAATACATCGTGGCTGGAATGTGGCGTCTGACATCTGTGTTAAAAACACAGTGCCCTCAGATGGCGGAGAGATGTGTGGAAAGCGAGGACAGAGTTAAAGGCTCCCAAGGCTGCTCCATCCCGCGAATCGATCGAGACGTTCAGGGGCGCAGACCAGAGCCATGGAGCGGAGGCGGAGAAGCTTCCAGAGCTTTGTGTGGGTTTATTGAGGTCTTTCATCCTCCCCTGAGGGGCTCACATGTAGCTTTCTGTGGCGTGTCACAGCTCTGAATGCGACTCAGGATGCATTTCATAAGGACTTAATTGATAATTATCTTCCCGTGACCCTGAGCAGGGGAAGTGGTTAGAGGATGGATGGATGGATGGTAATTATTTGCCAATTAGAAAACGATGAAGGTAGCGCCTTTAGCGGCTGCCCCATCCTGCCATTAAGAATGACTTATTTTCTCTTCCTGGTTACCGCGTTCATCTTCGCTGGCTGGAAAATTATACAAAAGAAAACAAGACTTAACAAAGTCATTTTGGAGAAGTCATGTCCACTCCTTTGGGCAGTGGAGAAAAGCCTCGCCCACCCAGATTCTTGCTTTGGAAAGTTATTACGTGTTGATGGGGAGGGGGGGGTGTCTGGACAGACCTGATAGGTCTGCTTTATACGTCTTTTACAGCCCCAGTGCTGTTGCATATTGCCCCATTTCCTGTGACAGTGGTGTGCTTGATGATGGGCATCTCGAACCCGTGACCCTGTCAGCTGGAACCATGGAGTAGAAGGTGACAGCTAACAGCCCCCCCACCGTGTTATAGACGGCTTCTGACACACTAAATATGTATTAACTGTCTTGGCTTAGCAGATATTAATCCAGAGACACGAGGCTTTTGTGCTGAAAACGGGATCAGGGTGTAAAGACTGGAGGAGACCCGCGAAGGCATGAAGGCCAGATGTGGGTCCAGTGGCCAGGGAACTGGGTTTGCTGGTTTCAGTGGGAGCTGGGGGTGGGCTTGGGTCTGAGAGACTGCACTAAAACACACCGGACAGTGGATAGGAAGGTAAACAAAAGCAGCCATCGGCGATCAGCTCTGCATGGAAGCGCTTAAGGCAGGTCAGCGTGAATTTGTTAGGCTGGTATATCTGAACGATTTGGGTTAGTTAGACCCTACTGGCTCCTCTGGCTGCTGACAGGGTACTGGTGGTGACAGGGTATGGGCAGCAATGGGGCGGAGGGGGAAGCAGCTTTGGGGCAAGGTTAGGAGGCCTGGGAGGCCCCCCTCCTCTGGCCTCCCCCACTGCCAACAGTGTACGCAGGTTGGGGTGGACTAGCCCAGCCCAAAGCAGGTGATGGGACTGATTCCAGTAGGGACAGTGGAAATGAACCTCCTGGGTGGATGACTTATTGGCCTGGGCCAATGACTGCGTGGCACCTCAGCTCTGGGTATGCCAAGGCAAGCCCCCGCACCCCACACCGTGCTCAGCCTCCTGGAATAAAATAGCTACGGAGCGGCGTCCAGAGCGTTTCATTGTGTACCACAACAGAGATCCACGGGCTTGCATGACCGGCGCTGTTGGTGAGCCTGATCTCTTCCCCCGTTCCACTACTTCCAGCTCACGGAGGGAGCAGCACCCCATTGGTCCAGACAAGAGCTGCAGCCTCTCTGGCAAACAAAACGACAAAAAAATTAACAAAAAAGTGAACTCCCATGTGTGATGGATAATCGCAGTCTGTCTGTGAGTGATGCGTCACATCGGGGTCATTAAACTGCTGTGAGCGCTGACTCAGTACTCTACCGGTGGGGGCCACACGGGGTGGGTGGGCAATTATATATGCGATAGAGTGAAGCACCACGACCCGGAAACACTGCATTACACTTATTGCCAAGAGGTGTTCTTATGACCCCTCCCCCCCCGGCACAGTCACATGCAAAATAATACCTACAAAAGCCACGTGCAGGCACCTTGGCACTCCAACGTAATTAACACTAATTACCTGTTTCACGTTCCACTAATTTATGTAACTGGAGTGGCTCAAGTTGGAAGTATATAATGATGATGGTGATGAGCTCGTCTCTCTGAGGTGGGCTTCCCCTCACGATGACGCTGTGTGCTGCTTCTCGCAACGCGGGCTGCTCCGGGACACAGAAAAGCCGACGGCGGCGCGAAAATCAGCCATGTGCGCAATTATAATTGGAGGCCTCTTGTTCAGCATGAAGGTTCGACATCCATACGTGACCAGAGATTTTAACATGAGAGAAATGGCTGTTTGACTAAATTGACCCAAAACAGACAATAATTAGAAAAAAAATATTTTTCATATCCCTTGAGGTAATGCTGCGATTTCATTAGGGTGGATACAAATGTACATTGTTGAAAGTGGTATGTTGTTAAGGACTATGGTCTGACATGCTGGATGTTTTATTTGTACACTGGAGACAGAGAGTTTTTGTAATCTGACCTAGATGTGAGGGACTTTCTGGAAAGCCGTAGTCCTCAAAACGCAAAACCGAATAGGACTATGGTGTCCCTCTCTTTTCCTCATTGCCATCCCTATACAATGCTTTACCCAGCATGCACCTGGACGGACAAAGGCTCTCTTCCCCACTTCTAAGATATTCAGTTTGACCAGGAGGGCCTGTCCCTGATGTAGGGTCCTGGTGATGGTAGGGGGTAGGGTGGGTGGGTGGGGGGGGCAGTTAATCAAAAGCTTCACCAGAGGCGCACGTACATGCCCCAAAACACGGAGGTGGCTGCCAGATCCTGCCCCCCCTCCTGGGCTCACAGAGGGTCACCCCCTCCCAACATTTTAAAAAATTCATGGGGCATATGTCGAGCTGTCAGGCGCCCTGCTTTGATCCGGGACGGGCCGGTCCCTGGCGGGGGTGTCGGCCAGGCCGGTATGGACGGGGGTGGGGGGGGGTGTTTCTCCTGCAGGAGACTTTTGGGACAGCAGGGGCCCTAGCAGATGACACCCCAATGTGCTTTACCACAGGATGACGGGTCCGTCCAGGCAGAGGGACAGGCTAATCTCCCCCTCCCTGCAGAATGAGGCCTGTACAGAAGAGGATGGATTCAGCTGTAACGTCTCTACACATTCAGATGCTCCACTAAGGAGCCCATCAAACCATATCCATCTCAGCAGCAAGTGCTGGGGCAACTAATTACAGCGGTACTTAATTTTCTTATAATTTTAAAGAAATTGATTCTTATTTTGCTTGTAAGATTCTTTGTGCGATTGCTTTCTGTCATGCCGACATGTCGCCTGAAACAGAAACGATTATGAAAGCCGGATTAATGTTGTGCTTGGGGAGCGAGGCGGGCAGGCATGTGGGCTGGACAGGCATGCACATGCAAATCACATGAAGACCTCCCGGAAGCCCCCATGCTGTCAGTAAAGCGTGTCGTCGTGAGTGCAGTGTGTCCGTATGCTGTGCTGTCAGTAAAGTGTGTCGTCGTGAGTGCAGCAGGTCTGTACGCTGTGCTGTCAGTAAAGCGTGTCGTCGTGACTGCAACGTGTCCGTACGCTGTGCTGTCAGTAAAGCGTGTCGTCGTGAGTGCAGCGTGTCCGTACGCTGTGCTGTCAGTAAAG
>JAABNY020000002.1:28634301-28652242 GCA_015164015.2 Brevimyrus niger | reverse complement strand
GACCTACATGGGAAAATACAGTCAGTCATTCTGCACCCCTGACATACATGGGGAAATACAGTCAGTCATTCTGCACCACTGACATACATGGGGAAATACAGTCAGTCATTCTGCACCACTGACATATGTGAAAAAGTGCAGTCAGTTATTCATTGAGGAGTGCCAGTGGAGGATATTGCTTCTGTTAACAATAAATGACCTTGTAAGAATCACTGGAATGGAAAGCAGAGATGTGATACAGGGAGCAGAAATGGGGAACAGGAGTGATCAGGAGCTAGTGGGCCTGACTGGAGTTATTGGGACCTGGCTAGTGGTAACTCAATCTGCTCCGGTTTACTGTGGGCTGATCAGGTCCATCAGGGGTGTTTCCCAGTATGCAGACCTGACCGTACTGATGTTTTCATGTGCCTGTTTTCCACTGCCGAACATAAATTACTGGGGGGGGGTTGTAACACCCCCTATGAACACAAGTGGCTAATGCAACCCCCACAAATAATTGTGTCTCCCCCTAAATTACCAACCAAAGTTACTCTGTTGTTGCCAAAGATGAGTTCCAAAACTCAAGAACAGACGTACAGAGGACGGTGAAAATTCACCGAATGTTGTTCTTGATCCACCCCATATTTCAAGATTGCATCGGATGCATCTTCACCAAATGAGACCAATCCCATGATTCATTGCACCTCATTTTCGTTCTTGGAAGGCAAGATAGCAAGACTGATCTTGCCAAGACCAAAAGTATGGTCTTTGTGTTCTTGGTGTTGAGAAACTCCGCAGGTTTACTTTATAATTTTAGTACAGCTAAACTTCAGTCACCAGAATCCCTTGAGACAGAAGTGCAGCCAGTCTCACAGAGTTAAGCTGTTTCTAAAGAGGTCAGTAGTTTGCCAGTTACTCGATAATATTTAATATGGAGTGTTTGCATGGGCCTCCACCTGCATTACCCAGCTGCACCACCAGGGACACTCTTGAGGCATTTTTGATAACTATTTGTTAAAACACATCTTTTTTTTCACACAAACACATAATCATTTCTGTGACTGCTAGATTTCCTACCTTCTTATCACATATAGTGATTTTGCCTGCTTCTTAAAAAAAGATAAAACAAATTACAGCAACAGGAGATTAGAGGATATTGTAATTGTTAAAACAGATTTCGGCCGGCAGCCTGCTGGTCACAGATAGTGAGTTCTTATGCTGGTTCTTTTCTCTGGGATTACTGGACCCACTCTAGACATGTCACCAGCATTAGGCATGTTTGTTCTGATTGCTGAGGCTTTCTTACAGCTCATAATTGAGTTGCTACGACACTCGAAATGGATTAAAATTCTCCGACAAGAAATAAAACGAAATCTCTGGCAGAAATTCAGGAGAAAGAGAGCAGAAGGACAGTTCTCTTGAGGTATACATTGAGGGTGATGTAAATGAACTGCCACTGATGCCAAAGTTCTGCATTTAAGAGCTCCCAAATCGCACCGCTGTCGAATCCAGAAGGATGAAGACACCCACATGAAGCGAGGAGCAGCACCGACACACGCAGGCCGTAATTGTGCAAATGCTAAATTTAGGTAGCAGATAGTCACGCGGTCATATGGCGTCCTAAACAGGCCAGGTCTGCCCCCGCCACGTCGGTGTGGTTATTGAGGGGGCTGCGCGGGGCGCTAATGCTAATCCACAACACGAGGAATGTCAAAGCACTGTCTTCCCACTCCCTCTGGTGCATGTGGTCTCCTCTCACTGCAAATGAGGCCCTCGGGCAGGTAAACGCCTGGCCACATCCCGGCACTGCTCTCCCCGCCTCGGGTCGCTGTTCTAGATGGCCATCGTCTGAGGGCTGCAAGGGGGAGAGGTCTTTATGGTGATCCATTATGAGTGGGAGGATAAGAAAACCAGCCTTCACCTTTCTAACCTACTGAGAAGGTTGGCAGCTATGGTTTCAAGGTGGGGTTGGGGGGGGGGGGGAGGACAGCCGTGGGCTGTTAATTAAGACAGTCAGCAGTTGCAAGGAAGCTGGAAACTGCTACCTTGACAGGCCCGCATGTGCAGCTAACAGAAAATTTGTCATACAGCAGCTGTTTAGTGTTGAGTTGCTCAGGAAAAAGGGAAGATGCATTCAGGTCATGTCTACGGGGAGACGGAGAATGTCAGTCTTAAAGACCTGGATATTTTAATTAAAATGCACATGATGGCTTGAGACACTGCGGCCCTGAACTGGAAGAGGGCCATGGAAGATGGAGGGACAAAAGGGAGGGATAAAACAGCTTCATTCATATACAGCCAGAGGTTGTACTGGTTAATCACATGGTTGTGAGAGCCACCCATTGGTTACTTAGCAACACTAAAGTCCTCTGCCACAGAGGTAGGTAAAGTCCGGAAAATACGGCTACTTGTTCGTTTCTTTTTTTTTTGCTTGCCAGTGAACCTGGGGGAAGTTTTTTAGTGGCAGAGAGCAATCTGAGGCCCAGTTTGGTGCCGTAAACAACTGTCCCGAGGTTTATAGCGGGGGAGGGGGGGGGGCATGTGGTAAAATGTGTGATTGAATAAAGGGCGTCAAGAGCGGGAGGGCCTGGGGAAGCCGGCTGCGTAATTGAAATGCTACATTGCACTTTATCGTGCGCGTTTTACAGCCCAGAGGGAGGTTTATTTGGCCAGCCTACAGCCGGTTTCGAGATGTCATGCGGCAGATGCGCCGTTTGGGTTGGAAAGGACCGCACGATTTCACGGTCAGGGCGGCGGCGGGCGTGAACCCCGCGTGGCTCTGGCGGGGCCAGCGGCCATGAAAGCCTGTTAGCAGCCCGTTTACGCCTTTCTCCGCTGTGCTGTTAGTTTGCGCCCCAGTGCTAAAAGGCCTACAGCCTCAGCCGTACGGACGGCGAAAAATGGGAATTCGAGAGCTCTCAGCATGAGGAACAGCAGCGCGCTGCTAACCGTGCCTGTGTGGGAAAACTGAGGGAAGGGGGGGGAATTATGCCACCCCCACAAGCCTGAAGCATCTCTCTATAGAGCTGCGTCCAACACCGGGAGGGTCACGCCGGCTGGGCCGGGTTCAGGACGGGGCGATTCCGGATAAGCTGATTACTGCCACTCGCAGCTGCCATTTACGCCTTGGGGTGGGAAATTTGGGGAGGGGGGTCTTTAATCAGGGGCTCCAAGAGCCGAGAGGAAGTCATTCCACCTGTCAGTGCTCAGACTCAGTCACAGCCCAGGCACCTCTGACCTCAGCCCAGCAGAATCATGTTTTTTTTTTTTACTGTAGCTTCCAGTAGGTATGTCAGCCTGACAGATAATTAGCTGAGAGAGCGTGCTGCTTGTATTGATGGAAAAGTTTACGCAACCCCACGCAAGCATGGGGTGTGTGGGGAGAAATGCTGGAAGCTGTTTTGGGCAAGTTAATTGAAGCGGTACCCACCCCACCGAGGGCTGTATTCCATCTGCAGAGTGAAATGCAGTCACTGTGGGCTGTATTCCGGCTGCAGAGTGAAATGCAGTCACTGTGGGCTCTATTTCGGCTGCAGGGGGGAATGCACTGACTAAGGGCTGTATTCCATCTGCAAAGGGGAATGCAGTCACTGTGGGCTGTATTCCGGCTGCAGAGTGAAATGCAGTCACTGTGGGCTCTATTTTGGCTGCAGGGGGGAATGCACTGACTGAGGGCTGTATTCCATCTGCAGAGGGGAATCCAGTCACTATGGACTGTATTCCAGCTGCCGAGAGTAATGAAAGTCACTGTGGGCTGTATTCTGGCTGCAGAGGGGAATGCAGTCACTGTGAGCTCTATTCCAGCTGCAGAGGGGAATGCAGTCACTGTGGGCTGTATTCCAGCTGCAGAGGGGAATGCAGTCACTGTGGCTGTATTCCAACAACACCAATACATCATGAAGGATATCATATCAGCAATTCAGCCATTGACTGATTAGGGAATGGGTAAAATAACATTATACCAGCTATACCCATTCTTGGATTATGTTACGGTTTTATATTTTCTAGAACATTCTAAAACAGCCTTATCAGTGCTCCACCTGTGTTTTTGAGTGTATGAATGTCAGTGGGGGAAAACACATCCGGACAGTTATTACATGAAGTAGTACCATGATATCTGCAGAAGCGTATAGCAAACATTCTGGAATATTCTATCATGGACATGGTGTGTGGAAACAAGTTTTGTTTGGTCATCTGACTGAACATCCTGTTACAGTCAAACCTTCTCCCCATTAGTTGGCTCAGTTGCTCTGCAGTATATTTTCCCTATAGCTAATTAGCAAATGCGTCTGTCAAAACTGACCTATGTTATTTACAATATTAATATACCATACTTTTCCCTAAAGCTTCACGTTAAGTGCCTTTCCAGAGTCTGACAGTGGAGACTTTTACCAAGCAAAGTTTCACACACAGATTCATGTCCTCAACTGCCACGCCACCTGCTGGGCGTCATGTATCCCAGCTTGAGCACCACTGTCCACATAGACGTCACAGTGAACCTTGTCCAGGCTGCTTCAGATTCCCAGGATCTGGGAAGGATGTTCGGAACTGCCAGATTCCCAGTCTTCTGGAAGTGCATTGGGCACTGTCCAGTTCCCAGACACTAGGAAGTGCCTTTGCCGCTTTCGATGCCGCTGTCCGATTCCTGGACTCCAGGAAATATGTTTGGCACTATCAGATTTCCGGGCTCCGGGAAGAACGTTCTGCATTGTCAGATTCCTGGGCTCTGGAAAACACTGTCGGCACTGTCAAATTCAAGGGAACGCAAGTTAGATTTCATTCCTGCTTCCTGTGGGGTTTCTCAGCTCACCTGCCTTGCTAAAGATGCTGTGAAATGCAGTCGGCATCAATCAGTTTAAATATTCACTGACAGGATGAGTATGAAGCTGCTTTGTGGGACACCTGGTTAGATTAAGTGACACCAGTTACCAAGGGACAGCACGACAGATCACTGACTGATTTGTAAATGCCTCTCCCTGTCAGAGACGCTCCCTCGATTCCCATCCACTGTCGGAACGATGCCGCAAGGGAGACGCCGTGTCCAAGCCTCCCGGTTTGTCATTCAACATGGTACAGAATATTATGAAAGCGCATATTTAAGGACATATGCAGAGCGGACAAAGGTCGAGTGCTTACAGTTGCCATTATCTGCCCACAACTATTGATTTCTTGTTTTCAAACATTGAGGTGGCATGGAAAGTCAATCTGAGCCCTATTTTACTAATTATCTTAACAGATGGACATTCTGCATTAGATTTTGAATGCCTGTGACTCAACTTTGCTAATGACGCATGTAGCAAAGAATGAAAGTGCATTGAAAAGAGGCAGCATTCGGTTTGTTTAGCTATAACATACTTCATGAGGAGACTCGGGCATCGACAGGCATACTGACCGCAAAGGTCAATGTGGTATCAACAAGGCCGCCTGCTTAAGATTTAGCATCGAAATCACTGGCTGGAGATGAAAGAAGCTGCAGATGGGAAACTGGGAGCAGTGGGAAATGTATCCACACTAACAGTGTCCCAGCCGCTTATCCGATATAGGGTCACGGTGGGGCGGGGGCCTCACGGCGGGGCGGGGGCCTTGTGGGCGGCAGAGGGCACAGGCCGAGGACACACCCCTGTCCAGATGCCAGAGGGAACCAATGAGAGTTACGAATCAAAGGGCGACAATATTCAGACCATACTGTCACTGTATCGACTGAAACATCATCATCTTGCACAGGCTCATTGCTTAACCACATTGTTAAATGTTTACGCATTTAAAAGATCAGAAACTGGCACAGTGTAATGAAGGTATATAATTAAATAAGAACGACGCGATTAGCTCGATTCAAAGCTGCGCTCTGCTACAAAGTTAATGTTTCCAGTGTGCCGCGGGGCATTTTAAGCTGCGCGGCTTTTAAGATCAGACACGGCGTTACCTGGCGTCTGCGACGGTCCGCGGAGAAGCACGCAGAGCAGCACAGAGCGTCTGCGAGTCAGACGTCGGCCTTTTAAATGGCTAACTGGATTCAAAACTGGATCCCTTGACATTAATAAGGATTTGAGTGTAATTAAACACATTTGTTCCTGTTAACCAGCAAATTCTTTAAGCAATGACATTGGAATTCATTTCACATTTTGTTTGGGGGGGTATGGGGCTGACTGCAGAGCCTCCTGCTGCGACCATCTGATCATGACGAGTGACCTCACCACCGTGTGGCGGGCCGACACGAATCGCGTCTCTCTGACCCTGCCTCCATTTTCCTAATTGCACTACTGTTCATCTTTCCTGCTCTGAGGGAATTAGCTAAACAGAAGCGAGCCATTTTGATTATATTAAATATGGCCGCCACCTTTCGAATACAAACACGCCGAGCTAAAACATTGCGCTAATGGGTTTCCAGATAGATAACTGAAATCTTGTCTAAACATAATTAAGTGCAAGCATTGAGAAATTAAGTCCTCGATTGAAAAAGAGGTTTAAGGTATTTAAGGGAAAGTGCGGAAGAGAAGGTGAGTGTGTAGAAGCTCTGCCAGTCAGGCGACGGCGCTCCAGCATTCAGCGTTTGGCGGGAAACCGCTCTAGTGCCGTGAGAAACGATAAACCTTCATGCAGCTGGACGGTTCCATTCAGGTGGCAATCAGCACAGCTGGACGCACGTGAGAGCGGAGTGACCCCAGGGGAAGATCAGAGACGTGCCGGTGTGTGCGTGCGTCCCGCGCAGAGCGGGTTTGGAGCCTCCGCCCCGCCGACGCTGTACCCAAGCACGCCGGCCCGCTCCGATGGCTGCCCTCTATTTCACATACCAGCGGCTCCCGCTTTGCGCACCATCGCGGCATTGATCGTGCTCTAACCATCTGTCGACTGCATTTTACAGAAAGGACTGCTTGGATGGGATTCGGCTGACCCCCACCCCCCCACAAACCACCCACCCCAAATTTTGGAGTGAAAGAAACGAAACATGAGTATTTGACAGTGGAGCCACAGCTGGGCGGGAAAACAGGAACCGCAAACAAACTATGGGGGGCGCTCTCTTTGGCTGAGAGTCTGACGGAGGTGCTTCATCACCGGCCTCTTTCGACACCAGCACCCATCACACAGAAAGACCAGTGTAACCAGTAAGTAGGTCTGACTGCACTCCCGTGCAGAAACACGGCGCCAAGCTCAAAGGTAATAAGGATGGATCTTTGGGGGGCTCGATCATCTAGTCTGGAGGCTCTAGAGTGTCAAACACACATAGAGGAAGCAACTGGCAAACAGGCAGTGTGTGTGAGTCTGCGTGTGTGTGTGTGTGTCTGTCTCTTTAGGTGTGTGTGTGTGTCTGTCTCTGCAGGTGTCTGTGTGTGTGTCTGTCTGCCTCTGTTGGTGTCTGTTTGTCTGTCTCTCTAGGTGTGTGTCTGTCTCCGTAGGTGTGTGTGTCTGTCTGTCTCTTTAGGTGTCTGTTTGTGTGTGTGTGTCTGTCTGTCTTTGTAGGTGTCTGTGTGTGTGTGTGTGTGTCTGTCTCCGTAGGTGTGTGTGTCTGTCTGTCTCTTTAGGCGTCTGTGTGTGTGTGTGTGTGTCTGTCTTTGTAGGTGTCTGTGTGTGTGTGTGTGTCTGTCTGTCTCTGTAGGTGTCTGTGTGTGCGTTTGTGTGTCTGTCTCTGTAGGTGTGTGTCTGTCTCCGTAGGTGTGTGTGTCTGTCTGTCTCTTTAGGTGTCTGTGTGTGTGTCTGTCTGTCTTTGTAGGTGTCTGTGTGTGTGTCTATCTCTGTAGGTGACTGTGTGTGTGTCTGTCTCTGTGTGTCTCTGTCGGTGTGTGTCTCAGAAGATGTGGATGCATGTCTCTGCTTGTGTCTTCAGGAAAACCCTTCTGGGTTATTTATGTCTTTATTTTTTCTTTAATTTATTGCCCCCCCTCTCCCCATCAGGCTAGGGTCGGAGAGGGAAAGCTGCCCGACAGCCAACAGGAAGTTGGCACACAGACCAGACGGCAGTCTGCGTGCTGTGTACACACAGGAAGCCAGACGGGGGGCGGGCACTCACTGACCTTGCTTATGACGAGGGCGGCTTTCCCTCCACACGCACCCACATGTGCATGCATGTGTGTGCGTGGGCAGGCCCACTGCGATTAACCCTGACGCAATAGAGCTGCACGGCGAGGGGGTGAAGAGGAAGCTGTAATGGGCAGAGAGCGGCCGGGATGGGGAGGTGGGGAGTGGGGGATCAGTGCGGCGAGGGCAACACTCGATTAGAAGTGACTGTTACACCTGGCTGCTTGGAGGGGTGAAATGGGGGGTGTTCACAATAAAGTGGCAGGCCTGAGGTACGCAGATATCTCAGACGCCTGCCTGAAATGGCTCCGGTCCACAGACCCAAAGCGAGAGCAGGCCGTGGGGCTGAGGTTCCGCTCGCCCATTGGTCAGTTTCCTGTACGCCTAGTGAGAGTGGCATGGTGCCGCCCCTTTGATGGAGAGGCGTCCACACCGCGGTGCTTTGATCCTTCAGAAGGACGCTCATCTGCATCAGACTTGCACAAAGGCTGACATCTAAGGGAGGCAAGCAGATTAAAGCAAGCAAAAAATGGGAGGAAGTGGTGTTTACGTTCCCGGCAAAGTGCAGGGCGGGCCGTCTCTCCTCCCCTTTAAGAGGGCATCGGGAGAGGATGCCTCTCCTCCCCTTTAAGAGGGCATAGGGAAAGGATGCCTCTCCTCTCCTTTAAGAGGGCATAGGGAGCCATGTTTAAGATGGACAAGATGCATTTCGGCACTCAAAATATGGCCTTTCGACCCGGGGGGCGGGGGTGGGATACCGGCAGCCGCATAATGCGAGATCCTCTTCCCACAGAAATGGAAGCTGGTGATGTGAAGCAGCTTCAAAAGCAGCACACAGGTGCCAAACACCCCCCCCCCCCCACCCGGCATATTCCCAGCTCATGCCGGAGGTGTGAAGCAGATGTTAGTCAACCAGGCCCTGTCAGCTCAGATCCCCATTAACAATGAATGGCATGCGGACCTCATTACGGCCCTTGCCATCCTCACTGCCAGGCCACTCTTTTATTCATCACCAGATACATGATGCTTCCTCCCCACCCCCTGCGAGGGTGGGATGTATTTTTAACATCCCACGCTGTCCGCGACGTCCTCTGCCGCACGCCGTCATGCGTGTAGTGAACGCGTGAGGAGACAGCAAGACAGGGAGGCCTGTTGTCATATGTCACACCGTCTCTTGTTTTCTGAAAGGAAAATTCTGGTTTGAAGTGAGCTTCAAACGGGGGGGGGTTGTTCAGCAGCGCGGACCCGACCCGACAGTCCTGGCGTCGGCCGCCGCAACACGGAGACGTTGGGCCCCGGTGCCCACAGGCTAGGGCGTGCGCTGACAGAGAGGTGGCCGTCAGCCGGTGCTATCTACTGTCGACGTACGACCAACAAGGTCTTCATTAGGAGAGCCTCCTTGATGCTGCACGGGTCTTTTAATCATCCCATCTTCTATAGAAAACTATTAGTCAGCTTCTCTTGAGCTTGATCGCACTGTGCTTGCCTTGCTTAGTCATGTGATGCTGCATGTGACCTGACACATTGGGCTTATGCCTTTATATAAATATTAGGACCCCCCACCCTCCCCCCCCTGGATGGTCCAGGTCAGTGAAAGGAGGATGCAGGAGGATCTTGCTGCTGGGGACAGTTGGGGACACTTGCTGTCCACTGTCTCCGGCCAAACATCCATGGTTCCCGGCTCCACATCCAGTTGCCCCCAGCAAACCCCCTCCTCCCCCCTTCCTCTTGGAAAGCCGGTGCTGGGAGTCCTCAGACACTCACACCCCAAGAGAGACTAACGACAGACTAATGACCCAAAAACTCACTTTCCACTGCTGTTTCATCTTCTTATTTCTTTCGACCTGGTGCTAAATTAACCCCAGGACCTTCTTACCCATTAAGGGGCCGATACCCTCTTGTTGTCGAGGGCTAAAAAGCTAATTAGGGGGCATTCAGCGCTCCTCATCACCTCGCCCAAAGCTGCACTAGTACTGTAGTCTACAGCAAACATTCCATCTCCTTTAATTCAAGGGAAGTTACCATGGGTACTAAATTAAAATCAATTATACATTTGACACCTGCGATTATTTTCACATAGACCTGCTGGAAATAAAATGATTGAACTTGATCCACTTACCTTTTCCTGGCTGAGGAGCGGATGTAGTAGAATGGAGCTGGGGCCCGGCTCCGACAGCGACAGCCACTCCGACAGCACATCCCGAGCAGGTAGAGGTATGGCGCCATTATCCCTCGAAATTTACCCCTGAGTGCCAGAGCTGTAAAAGAAACCCTGTCATTAAGGAACAGTCTGTAGGGTTAATATATGTATGTACCTTTAATATTCTAATTGATTTGCATTGGGTTGCAGATTGCCTCTGCAATACTGGACTTAGTCCAGTAGAGGGCACTCTGCCTCCTGGACTGAAACAGAAATTGCCCCGACGCGGGTCGCCGTGCTTCTGGGTGAGGGGTCCCCAGAGCTCCTGTGTCATGTCTTTTGGAAGCCCCTTTGGTGCTGGTTTTGCCCAGCACTCGAAATGGGCACCCTCACACCGCTGGGACACAGAGGCGGAGCCGGGAGCTAAATGAGAGTTAAGGAGCTTGATTTCAAACCAGGTTTGCAGGTCAGGAGATCTGCTGTTTGCACCCTTAAGGGGGCGTAAAATAACTTTTCTTAATGCACTGTAAACTGTGTCTGTTTCTCCAGATGAAAGGGACAGATAAAGATGCTTAGAAATAAAAAGCAAAATACAGTGAGTGAGAAGCGGAAGGAGACGGCCAACTGCTCTGGCCTTTACTGCTTTGACCTCAGTCCTGGGTTCTTAACCACATCGATCGTCTTTACGGGTTCACAGATTGCACTGTGCCTGCGCACTGGACGTGGTTGCCAGTTACAGGAGCGAGTCTGGGTTGGGCTTTTGAAGAATTCCACTGGTTATCAGGGCTGACATTTTAAAAGCTGGCGCCAATGGAGCTGAGCCGAAGGGAGAGGCAGGCTCGCCGATATGTGCGCGGCTGTCTGGCTCTCAACAGGAAGAGCACACTCTTTATATAGGAACTCTGTCTCCAGTGCTCTCCTGTCTAGTAAATCACAGAGTAAACAGAACTGCAACCTCTACAGATTAAAAAAAATACAATTAATCCCAAAAAGAACAGAGAGAAGATAACTACTTTTGGGAGCGGCTTTCACTGTGGTGACGCGTTGGCATTCCATATGCATCCTGCGAATGCCTCAGCATTAGAAGCTCTCCTTCTCTAGGGGGCGCCCCTGAGCGCGCCCAGATGTGAGACCCTGGAAGGTGCAGGTGGCCAGTAACTCCCAACTGTACAATCCACTCATCTGTCAGCTTGCAGCACCTGGAAGCCTGTGCCACTCGCAGGAAGATCCGCATGTCTTCCTTGTTAATTTGCAGACATTTCTTGCATTTCCCTGCAGCCGCTGACTGCGTATTGAAGCCTTCCAGGTTAAGTGGCCCAATGGGCTTGACCACAGTGCCCTCCCATGCCATCCCCCTCCCCCCCAGGAACGGACAGATGCCCCGTGAATGAGACGTGACAATGTGCTAATTCCCCGTGTCCAGGGAGAGAGAGCAATGTGATCGTGTGCAAAAAAATACCGCGGGAGGTGAGAGGCCCGTGGGGGGGGGGGGGGGGGGCATTATGGTCACTGTTGCCGAGGACCCCCTGCGCTTTCACAACAGCTGCGCTGTTTGCAAGGATGCGGTTAGTGGCAACAGCAAGGATTTCACTGGAGGACAAAAACATCCAACCTAAATATATGAAATTTCATTAAATGCTAATTCTGAAACCATTGCACTCATTAAATGCAAACTAGCTGAAAGCAATTCCACCTTGAAAGTAAACCACACTTCAAATAAGTCAGCAAGATAATGTGAGCCTGTTAAATAATTAATTTCCCCTAATCAAAGCCCCTGCTTATAACGGATATATACGCTCCATGCATCATGCGGAAATTCTTTTTAGTCGTACGAACCTCTGGTATGTAAACTGGCTGCATTAATGCCTCCCAGTGTCACCTTAAAGTTACCCGGCAGAAACAGAGGGTAACAGAGTGACTTGGGGTCTGAAATGATAAAGGCGTGATTGCCTAGCAGTGCAACGCAAGGGAAGAATATCTCTGGATGCCAGGTGGTGACCACGGCAACGACTAAGTTTGTGAGACGGAAAGTTCAGCCCAGGACCCCTAGGCATGGCTGGAGAGTCAGATCAGACGTGCAGTGGGTGGACCACAGCTGAACCTGCTGCCTCACTGAAAAGATTTGGGGCAAAAGCAGAACAGGGAATCTCACAAGAATGTCCCTAAGTCCATTAAATGGCTCACAGCCAAAAGGTTTCACCGGATAACCCCCCCCCCCACACACACACACACACACACACTCTTCTCCGTCCTGTCATGAACTGTGAACTAAACAGGCCGTGTGCTTTCAGGTCTACAGCGCATCTGCCTTTATTTTGGAGCTCCTTAAAGCCCTCAAGGTCTGTCACACAGGCCTTTGTGTGGTTTGACCAATGGCTCAGTGGAGAGAGACTCACTCAAAGCTTGGGAGATGTTCCCTCCATTCTCTATGCAAATTTTTTCAATCCTCCTTCAAGACACATTTTCGGCTTTATCATGGTTTTCCCTTGGCAGACAGTGCCCGTTCTGCATGCTCCACAGAGGGGTCCACAGCAGGAAATCCCCCCCCCAAACAGGTCCAGCTGCACCCTTGGGTGCCTCCCTAGCGGCCGAGAGTATACCTGGTGTTCGCTCCCGTCTGTGAGGTTGCGGTCTCATAGCCGTCCACAGGAAGGCCATCGTGCCAGTGTGGTGTCAAAACCATCCATGGACACTGATGCCAAGTGGGCGGGCATGAAGAAGTCACAGTCTCAGAAAGAGCTCGTCCGGCAAACACGCATGCAGGGCTGTGACTGAGGACCTCCTGGGTCACGCCTGAAGAGGCCCCTCCGCATCAGTGTTGAGCTCCGCTGCTCCCGCACACGGCTCGGCTCGCTCTGGGCCTGTTTTCCCCCTCCATCCTCCCCCGTCAGGTTTATCAGCCGAGGTTTACCTTACGGAAGCTCCCACAGCGGCAGCTGACATTATGGGGGAGAGGGGGCGTGACCTCATAATCAAAGGCCCGTCGTGGCACTCGAGCCCCGGTTCTACCGGGTCACATGATAGCGTGATAATAAATGTAGAATAGTGGGGGTAGAGGGGCTGTGACATACCAAGCATAGCAAATAAAGAGAGTATGTATAACTGGCAAAGGTAATAATTCACAGCAACAGGGAATTTTAATATTAATGAGGTCATCAATATTATATTAACGTTATCAAGGGGAACCAGTACAGGTGACAGCCTTTACATGACGCTAGTGTCAAACTTTACTGGTCAGAGCTGCCTGTGTGGCTACATGCCACCTGCTGCCAGGTAGGGGTAGCTACAGGGGGCTCTTCTTGCGGCTGCCTGTTCCCAAAAGGTTGCTTAAGCCCCAGTTAAACTAACGAGAGGCACGGCCAGCTCCTCCTCATGGAAATGCGGAGATAATTAACAATTAACCGCTTTAATTAAGAGAAAAATTCTGGGGGTCTCTCAATGTTAAGATTTCCACTTCAAAGAAGAGCGGTAGAGTCTTCCGGAAAGGCGGCCTCCTTAATGAATGAGAAATTGCTGCTTGGTCAGGATGCCCCCCCTTGCTCCTGGGCGCCTCCTCGTTCCTGGGCATATGAGTCCTCAGCTGAGGCTCCTATTACTCTGGACTGATGGCGACCTGTCCGTGTGGCTGTCTGTCTGTCTGTGTCCATCTGTCCATGTAGGCCATGTAGGTGTCCCCACAATGTGATAAAGAAACTCAATTTAATAAAAATGTAGTGCATGTAGTCAAAAACTAAAAATATCTTGTACTTTGTTGGGTTACTTATGGGGTTGTCATTTTGGGATTAGGGTTTTCCCCATAGAAATGAATGGACGGTCCCCACAAAGATATGAACATAAAAGTATGTGTGTGTGTGTCTGTGTATCTTCATGTGTGTCCCTGTATGCAGCGTGACGTGAAGGCGTTGGTGTGGAGGGGGACGCGGAGATGGCGATGCAGAGAGAGGGGTGGGGATACGGCGGCACGGAGAGGGACGCGGAGATGGCGATGCACGCCTGACAGGACATTTCCGAGCTCCTTAATGTCCCGGGGCCATAAAAGAGCGGGCGAGAGCGTGCCAAGGCAGCGTGACGGCACACCATAATGAAGGGCCGCCATCGATTGGCCATTACCGCCGGGATGAGGAGTGACAGATGCCTTCTTGATGGGCTGCTCTCTGTGCATGGCTCCAGACCAACAGCTGACTGGGGAATTATCGCCCCCCCCCCCCCCAAATCAGCCCGGCCGACATCCATTACATTACATTATTTATGTGGCCGGTCGACTGGATGGTCTGCAGGCGTCCTTATCCGGGGTGACTTAAAGGCTGCCTTTTACACTTATCCATTAATGCAGCTAGACGTTTACTAAGGCTATCTGGGTTAAATACCCCTTGCCGGGGCTTATGGCCCTGCATCTTCATGGGGACCCAACAAAACACCCCCTTGGAGCCCCACTGCATGCGGCATGTGGTCAAGCGACCAGAGTGTGCTCTCCAGGGCCATCTCGAGGTGAGAGGGCCAAACCTGATTGGCAGGGAATCGAAGGCGGACACTAAGCAAACAAAGCAGCCTGCTGTTACAGAGGGTCAAATCAAATGAGGATTGCAGACGAAACTGTGTATCCACCAGACGATCATCCTGAACCCAACAGCCTTTATCCCAGAACACCGCTTAGCTCCATGGCCAAGGGGCGCCCCCCCTGCCCACACTAGCCAAAATGACACCCTCCCCCATTATTAAACCTGATAGAGAAGCAGGGGGTAAAAACTGCAGGAAACCATCCTGGAAGCGTGGTCTTTGGCCATCGCTTGATGGGATTATTAGACACTTCAAGGGGAAGTGTTCTTACTGGATGCAGGACAACCCAATTCCTGGAAACGTTCACAGGTCCTTGGCTATTCTTGTTTCACATCCTACCAATCGGGTCTTTTATAAATCCCTGCAAAAGGGCGAGCTGCCCTGTGCCATGTTCACCAGCCAGCTAAGCGGCGCCGTCCCGGAGTGTGAAATGGATGACACTTATCCGCACACAGAGGGAGCCTCTCTGCGGCGGTAACAGGGGACGGCCCTCTGCCCAGCCTAATGATCTCGGCCGTCTCTCGCTGGCGGGAGCGGGCCCGGGCCCCGTGGCCCGTGACTCGGCACGAGGGGACAGGACGGCAGATTGATCCGGATCAGAAAAGCCCTTGTTATTTCCATCCGGTGGCTAACAAGACACGTTACGAAAAAGGGCAACGATAGTAGTGTATAGAGACGACTCTGGAGGAGAAGAATAAGAGTGAACGAGTGCTTGGCGTGAACGTGGCCGAGCAGCCTCCTTTCAATAGACACAAAACCCCCGAGATCGATCGGCTGCTGTCACTTTCAGCCCTTTTCAAGAGCCACTGTGAAAAAGCCAAGAGTGCAATGAGAGGTTCTCCCTGTTTACCTGTTCCTTTGAGCCAGAACCTAATTATGGGATGTTCTATCTGCTGCTGCTTTTTAGGAGTCACTTTCAAAAAACGCGCTTAATGTAAATATTTGCTCTCAGCAAGCTCACATAGGAGTCATCCATCCATCCATCCATCCATCCATCCATCCATCCATCTATCTACTGCTTATGATAGCAATGTTGACGGAGGATGGATATATATACGCATACAAATTATAAAATATATTTTAAAAAATGCTAAATAATGAATAAATTTGTCAAACTATTAAATAAAACGTCAAGCTAATGATCCTTTGCATTTTTCGCATTACTGTCATTTGTAAACAGGATGAACAGGAGGATCGTCCCGAACAAATTTCACAAAAGAGGACGACCTTCTGGCCAAAACGCCCATGGTGGGGGCACTGGCCCACCGCAGGGGGCGGACTGGCATGCGCATGTGTG
Source organism: Brevimyrus niger (assembly GCA_015164015.2). Taxonomy (NCBI): domain Eukaryota; kingdom Metazoa; phylum Chordata; class Actinopteri; order Osteoglossiformes; family Mormyridae; genus Brevimyrus; species Brevimyrus niger. The sequence continues at coordinate 28,636,256 of JAABNY020000002.1, read as the reverse complement.
TCTGCGCGCATGCGACCCGGGCGTGGAAGGTCAACCTGAGTGGCGAGTGGCCCGGCGGGGGCCGGGAGGGCAGCGCGGATCCAGGCGCCGTCCCCGCTGACCGCTGTGATCTCAAGCCAAGGCGGCAGCTCGGCCCAGCCGCTCTCCGACACCGCCTCCCGTCCGTGGGCCAACTGGCCGCTTTCCCCCCGGGTGAGCGCGCCAGCGCCCCTCCTGGTTCCGTATGCTCTGCTCCTTTTTTTAGCCCTCTGATGGAGCCCCCCCCCCCCCAGCCAGGCGCCTCTGTGCCTCCGCCGAGACCCGGGCAGAGAAGCGGATTAAGCTGATTTTCGGAAAGGGGCACGCCCAGCGCCTCGCCGCTAATGAGAGCGTCCGCCGGAGCTCGGCCGGGGTGACCTGCTTGAGTGGCCCGTCAGGTCGGGCTGAATTTGGGTCGCCGAAGTAGATTTTATAAAGCACAGGGTCGTGCCGTGAGCTGGGAGTTGTGCCCCCGAAATTTCGGCCCTCTCGTGGTCCATTGCGACCAAACACCTCAGTGGTCGATCCAGCCTCCTGCCTTTGTGAGTGATTATCTGAGCTCCTCCAGGTTATTTCAGGATCACATCAGAGCACAGGTGCGGTGGGGCGAGACCCTCCCGTATTCTGACACCGGCTTGGTCACGGCACTAGGCTGGACCAGGTCATGATGTCATCAACCGCTACCCTCTAACCAGTCTGGCCTGCCAGAGGATCTCCAACCTGATTCCCCTCCACGAGAGGGAAGCGAAGCAGAGGAGAGGAGTGAGACGATTAGAGATATTAGTGCATTATAGAAACGCACCAAAGTAGGAGGGGTGGAGGGCTGTGTGCGGGGGCGGGCATTTCCTGGGGAAAGAAAAGAATGTAAATTGAAAAAAATGCTATACAAATAGAAAGAAAGTGTGAAAATTAAATCTTGATTCTTGACTAGGAAGCGCAAAGAATGAAGCTGGTACTGAGGTGTGACAGGGACTTGTTCGGTGATGGGGAATAAGAGGAGAAGTGTCAACACTCCTCTCTGCACAACAAGCACTGGCACCCGAACAGGAGCCTGACGAGGGTGTGAATTTCATGGGCTGCCAGCGTCGCTACGTTCCATCTCCGTGTGAGCGAGCAAGCCAGCGAGGGGGGGGGGTACTCAGCCAGCCAGCCTTCAATCGAATGTCAAACATTCGTCTCTGTCGGGCTGAGTCTGTGAGAGTAGAGATGGATGGATGGATGGGTAGATAGATGGATGCACCTGGGGGGGGGGGGGGTAATATATTCAGTGTTATTCAAATAACAAATGGGCAAATTAAGGCGGAAAAAACACTCAGCAGTGGACAACTGTCAAAAAAAAAAAATCAGGCATGAGGCATGCTAAGGAAAAAAAACAAAAACTTAATTTCCTCATCGTCGCTCCGTCGCACCGACGGCCACTGAAAAAAACGCTGCATTCCCGTTTATCCCTGCGACCCTGACCAGGAGGATGAGGGGTGTACAGACTAATGTTTATTAATTACATTAACTCAGGCAAGTATTAGCTCAAATTCAATTTATATTCCTGTCACTTTGTTAAATCTGTCTTAGAACAATAATTATAATAATTTATAATTGCGTCCGTAGGTAATGTTCTCCGCAATATGCGATCTTCTGTAATGTTCTCTTTCTTTTTATTACACTGTCATGTTTTACATTACGCTTATTTTGCTTCATTGTTTAACCTGCAGAATAAACAAAAAGCTGTTAATATGTCAGAAAGTATGAGGGATGAAGGCGGAGCCATCCCCGTGATCGATGATCATGCCTAATGACGAGCTGCGGCCCCCGCGCTCCAGCAGAACACGCCCTGCACTGCACGCCTTCCCCTCAGAGCAGACAGAGGGAAACTCAGAGAAGATGAGGTGCCGGGGGGGGGCTATACATGATAAGGTTACGATTACCATTGGTGGAGGTAC
>JAABNY020000002.1:28615703-28632745 GCA_015164015.2 Brevimyrus niger | reverse complement strand
GTACGTGAGGACGAGGCTGATGGGGGGGGGCGCCTGCGCAGCCGGGGGGAGAGACGGCTCTGTCGAGGTGGGACAATGACCTACAGGTATTTCGGCAGGAAGTGTTGTTTCAGAGACCTTTCATTTCCTCACCTTGAGCGAAAAAAAAAATAAAAAACTCCCCTACAGGGTTCTTGCATAGCTGCAATTATGTAAATCCCCCTACCCCCACCAAGGAACAGAAGTCTGTAATTTTGTTGTTTGTTAGACATTCATACTTCAATTTGGTTTCATTTTAGTTTTGGGATTGAAGCAGCTTGCGGGCAGATTTGGTAGGGGGGGGGGTGTGAAAGGATGTGTGATGAGGGGCTGGAGGAGCCTACAAGGAGGCTGCCATGGAGACAAAAGGACAGGCGGGGACGTGGGGGACAGATGGCTCCAGCGAGGAGGACAGACATCGGGACCAAACCCAGAGGTCATAATCACAGCGTCTTCAGGATGGAATTTTAATCCATTTGTGCCAGGCGGAGGAATAAAATTGATGGGTTCATCCTGCGCTCATTATTGTAGCGATGGAGCAGATAGCAGACTCAACTGAAAAGCGGCTTAATGACTCAGTGACAGCAGTCAGGACGGGGCGGCCCACCACTCGCTGTTCATTAGCAGGCCGCGCACACTCCTCTGATGTGCTTTAACCAAGCTGATCATCACTAAGTGCCTTCATCACATTAATAAATGGCGCCGGTGACGGCCCATTCATATTGTATTTTGTATGTTCAATCTCCGTCTCGGGCTTTTCAAAGGCTGCCTGTGAGGGAAGTGACAGTGTTTCATTTTCATTTGTCATCCTCCGGCAGGAGCGTGCCACGTAATTCTGTGAGAAAGAAAGAACAAAAGAAAGAAAGAAAGAAAAAGAAAAGAGACACAAATGAGGAAACAGAGCAGACAACCGCAGCTGGGTGGGTCAGACCGGAACCTCTCCTCGTCTACAGCAGCCGACACAAGTAACTTTGTATTATTGCAGCTAGCAAGTGCCTCGACTTTCATTGGCCGCTGCCCATGTAGCCCCCCCCCCACGTGATGTCATCAGAGTCGTTACTGATCGGCCTCTAATGGGAATGGCGTCTCCTACGATCCGGCTTAAAGCTCCCGTCTGCCTCTGGCATCCTCTGCTTATTCAATAAGCCAACCGCACGAGGCAGTATGTCTATTCATAATGGAGCCAGCAGAAAGATCGCGGTCCGTATACAAATCACCAGAGACGGCAGTAATGGGGACCGGACCTAATTGGGAGGCGATTAAGGGCCGGCGGCTGATTGACTCCGTTCCTGTCAATAGTGCTGCCCTGGAGCAGGCTGCCCTCATGCTGAGAAAAAGGGCTTTCCCTCCCCCTCTTCTTGGGGGTTTCATGTACAATGCTCCCACTTCCCAGTATTCCTGTGGTCTTTTATTAGAGTTACCAAGAGTAAACCCGTCCACCGCCCCTCAGCTCACTGGACTCGAGCAGCGAGGTCTCCGGGTCAGCACCGTAATTGTTCCACAGACTGGACGGGCCCCGAAGGCTTTTTACAAACAGTATCACGTTTCACTAACACTCTGAGGATGAGAGGCAGGACGGCACAGCGCGGGGTCCCCGTCCGATAGCCGGAGATGCCCGCTCTGATGTCTGGGGCGGCCCGGTACCAATCAGCAGGAGTATAATCGGGCTTCCTGTGGGAGACACAAGGAGACACCAAGCCTCACACTCAGGCCCCTAGGGGTCTAAAACCTTGGCTGAGGCCTGCATTAATTCCTCGGGATTCCAGACCTGTTCAGACCGCAAGTGGCAATTCCTGCTCGAGCTGTTCGGGTTGAGTGTGGGAATAACAGCGAGTCTCGCGGAAAAGTGGACGAGCAAACAAATGAGAATATGTTGAGAATGGCTCCTTTAGCAGTATGCTGAGAGAGGTTAACAAGGTCCCTTGAAAGAGTGAGGGTTCATGGGGCTTGGCAGTGCTGGGGGAGTGGGTCAGGAGTGGGTTGACAGTGGGTTGGTACTGGGGTCAGCAGTGGGTTGGCAGTGGGGTCAGTTTGGGTTGTTTGTCAGCTGTTTTTTTACATTGACATTTTATAATCAAGCTCTAGTCCAAGTCAGAGATAGTGGGCGAAGTGAATCTCATAAATGGGCCATTAATTACAGTTTTATAATTGGGCAGTGACCTTAATGAGGCTTCTGTCAGCCAATTCCGGCCAGTCAGAGCCCCCCCCCAGAAGGACGCCACAGGAGTCTGGCCACATGGAGCGTGGTGCCCGGGACACGGCGGTGGCGACGACATTTTCAAACAGCACGTGCTCCCAGAGGCCTATCTCCTCTGTGCAGACCTTTCATCCCCCACCCACGAACGTGCCGGGAGTTCTAATGGGGGGCGGGGGTTCAGTGTTATTTAAACACTCTTACAAACGGAGACACGGCCAGTGCTTGTTGCTAGGCGAGGGCTTGCCTTGATAGCATGCCGCATCTTCTGAGTGGGCTGAGTGAATGTTGCCCTTCCCGGGACCAGTGTGGCCCCGCCCCCTCCCATCCCCGAGTAGCCTCTGTGTGCCGCCATCTCTTCCTGGCTGATTTGGAATTTAAAATGTAAATCTAAGCCCTGAATCACGCTAAGGCAGCCCGATGTCTAATCATCACGCCATGGCTAATCCCGAGCTTCCGCGTTACTCGCGCCAGTCCCATGTGTGCTGTGGGGGACCCTGCCTAGACAGCACCCTCCTGTGGCAGCCCCGCTCCACCATTCGGTCTCCAGGGTCAGGATCATTAAAGGATCCAAAGTGAGATGAGGAAATGACAAAAAGTCCCAATTTATCCATTAAATTCAGAAACTAAAAGGAAAGCAGACTCATCTTAAGAGAAAATTCCACTTCAGAAATTAAATAAAGATAATATAAAATCCAATATTAAATAAAGCAATATTGTTACATTTTTTGATTACAGATGAAAAAGAAGTGTTTTGGGTATGATACTGTAGTCACAGTTAACAGGGGCAGCTTGGCAAAAACCTCACAAATGCCATTCCACATAATGGAAAGTACACAAAAATTTAAGTTATCAAAAAAACAGGCCAACAAAGGCATTAGAGGGCTCCTCACGCCTTGAAGCCAACTAGGTGGTTCAGCTTCAGTCAATGACGTTTGGCCACTGCCCACCACTCCAGGTTGCAGCCCCTGATGTGCTGGTGTCTTTTTCCTGGGTTTACTTCATTACCACTCCACTGTTACGAAAGTTTGATTCAATAAGCACGGATAAAGCTCTGCTGTCCCCAGTACATTAGCATAGAGCAGGCTGTCCTTGACTGTGTCAGGCTGATGGTGGACCGCTCACCAGAAGGAGAGACACGCCACTGTGCATGCAGAACAAGGCTTAGCGGCTAAAGGAAGCTAAAGGAATTCACTCCACTCAACAGAGCCCTTAGACCATCTATGGAAACTTCAATTTAATCTACAGCTAGATATGACTAATCCTTTACGTATTTATGAATCAGCTCGTCTAAATGTTACTTTTATTCTCGCCTTCATCGATTTGGCCAAAATCCTAATAAGTCTTAATTCCCACAGGACGGAGTGTAGACTTTTCGTGCACCGTGAGTTTTATGGTGGGTTTAACAGTAGAATCTAAAAGGCTCATTAGATGTTGTTTGGCTCTGCCTGCCTGTTAAAGGGCATGTGTGATTCAAATGTGAAGTAGCACGTCTTGCTCCAATAAGACAAGGGCTATTAAACGAGGCAGGCAGGTGGTTTAAAAAGCTCAATCTGAAGAACTTGTGAAAGCACTCCAGGAGAAGCATGCTAAATCTCTTTCTGCTTGGAGGTAGACTCAGCTTCTCAATTAGGCACCCCTGGTGCGTCCTGCCCTGGGGCATTCTGGGAGACTCCTGGGAGAGACGGATAAACTGGGGGGGTAGATCATTACCATCCTCTGTGCCCACCACCACCCCCAACTCCTATGTGCACATCTACAATTTGCATGTCTTCATTTGCAATTCAGACATGCCGCCTTGCCAGGGGTGGGTTTGTAGCCTCTGTATTTGTCAGTTTAGCCCCAAGTACACAGCCAAAGAGAAAAACGGTGTGAGTGACAGCATCTCAGGCCAATCACAGGAAGGCGGTGGCTGGACGGCGGCCATTTGCACTGAAAACAGTCCTCCATTAGAGCTGAGTGATGCCGGACTTCAGAGAAGAGTCGGTCTTCATGAACGATCCAAGAATTACTCCAAGGAACGATGCTAAAAGCAAGAGCGGGAGTTTTAAAAAACCCTACCTTAGAGTAGGAGGCTGTTAAAAACATTCTCACACCTCTTCTGAAGAGCAAGCCAGACTAGTTACTATCAGTAGCTCTCAGCTTCATTTTACAAAACATTAGGTGCAGAAATGGCTTGTTTTTACTTTGTTTTCCTCATCTCCTCCCCAGAGACGCGATGAGCAGATGTGGGGAAATGCTATCGATCTGCTGCTATACCAGGCAGTTTCCAGCACTTCATCAGCAAATACGGCAACATAAATGCAACATGAGACCCTCATAATCACCATCCTGAAATGAGTGGTGACATATTAAACCCAGATGAGTTCACGTCGGGTGGGAAGTGGTCTGTCCCTCGCTCCCATGGATGATACAACATGTACATACAAAATGCACGCGGATCCTGTGTCCTTGTGGGTTCCCCCACTGCCAGCGGTGAAGCTGCTCTGCTGTTTTGTGATGTTCTTGTGATGTTTTATATATATATATATATACACACACACATATGTGTGTATATATATATATATAAAACATCACAAGAACATCACAACATATGTGTGTGTGTGAGAGAGAGAGTGTGTTGTCATGTACAGAAGTAACAGCAATACCATTAGCAGTACCAAAAATAATATCTTCAGAATATCTTCAGAAAACATAATGCAATAGTTAAGTGCTGAATAATATACATCCCTGTCAAATCGATTTCATTTCAATAACTCTACGATGTCATACAATTGGAAAGTGTTCCCTTCACGGAAGGTGTGCTATTGTCACCTCCACATAGCCCATCTGTCTGCTCTGCTCCTAATCACTTTAAAGGACTGCATGAACTCTCTCAAATGCTGAGCAAGTGAGATGTACTTTTAAATCTAAAGAACTGAAGTGTAAAACAGGATCGAAATTTGAACTACCAGAATTTTTCAGTACTTATGACCAAAGCCTTTAACAAAAACCAAGGGAACAAAGCCTATGGAAAAAGTCATATTATTATTATTATTATTATTATTATTATTGTTATTATTATTATTATTATTATTATTGAACTTGGTAGAAACTGAATACTGGATTTGTTGTATAGATTTAAATCTATAACATAGACCCATCAACAGAATTGAAACTAAAGTCAAAATTAAACGAACTAAAGAAATACATTTAAAATAATGCTGCTCAGCACCAACTGCCTACTTGGATTGGAGACTCTTAATGTGGAACCAAGCCAAGTAAAAAGCAGTTGGGAACTGGGTACATTAGTGGATGACAACTTCAGTACTACCAATTTACACTATTGCCTAGAGCCTGTACTACAAGTACCATGAGATAACATACTGCCAGCTGAAGCCCAGTGGGACCCAAGACATAGATAAAAGTCACCCACTGCATGAATATTTTTGCTCATGCCAAGAAACTCAAGGTAGATTGCACTATGAACCGTCAAAACCAATTCCTTCTTAAGGTAAGACTGGAGATGCGGATTTGACTACCGAGCAAGTTCAAGCATTTATGAAAAACTCTGCCCAGGACACCGTCAATGTTCTCTCATCTGACTCTCTTAGCATTTGCATTGTCACATTTGGCTGGAGAATTCATGGGACGCAACAGCTCATGTACTTCACATGTTCATTTTGTCTGAAAAAAACTCAGTCTTCAAAAGAATAACCTCATTAATACTCTTAGATCTGTACTGGCAGAAATGAACACACACCTTTCAAACTGACAGCAGTGATGGTTAGACCATTAAGAGAACATGGCAATTAAGATCGCTGAAATGAAAAAGAAAACTGGAATTTTGAATGTGAAATTCTTCATAGGTTCCTTGACAACTCTAATTCAGAGCGAAGTTTACAATAGGTTTATGAGTCAATTCCAAAACGGTATCACACAGAGAGGTGCATTCAGAATCAATCCATCAATGGCTGTCTTTTCTGAACCATTACCTCAACCACCTTGAGCCAAGAATTTTTTTGGTTGCTTTTTTGAAGTAATCATTTGATTTTTGAAAAATGGGTTGATTCTTTTGATTCATTTATGGAGCCAGCTCGTTCAGGCTGTGGATTATTCAGCCTTGGGCATTCATAGGATCATTTATATTAGCTGAAGGGGGAGTACGGAACATCGCCAGATCCACATCGCACCAAGGCAGGAATTCCAAATGATTAGTGCCTAGACAGGCAGAAAAATCATACAGGTCTACCCTCCTAACAGCGAACCGAGGGTCAGCTTGATGCCAAACTCGGTCAATGTTAGTTGTCAAGTATAAAAAGTGTACCATTGCATAACGGCCCCGAAAGGGGGAAAAAATTAAAAAATGGATTACAAAGGATTTTCTGCACTCTCAACAAACGCCGTTTTCGCTTGTCAAGTGAGAATGGCAGAGCGAGTGAGATATTAACACTGCCCACATTCACCAAATGTTGAACATGACACCATTTGGAGGAAGAGCGTTCCCAAATTACATCTGCGAGTGCAGAGCCACAGGCGAGTGAAGGCACCGTGCCTTGGTGTCTGCACGAGCTTCCCTAGGCAGCATCACAGAGCCATTATAGTGAACGCAGCATGCCTGACTCGAGGAAAACAGAAATCAAGTGAGTGTCTGACCCTTCAAATAGAACCAGGCACCTTGCAATGTTGCCCGACAACCTCGAGATCAAATAGTTCGACATTCAAGAGACAACCAGTGTTATGTAGAAATCAGGATTGTGCAAGTTTAATATACATCTGAGATTTGAAAAAAGAAAAAAAAATAACAGTAATTGTGTCTTGAGGCTAATGGCTTTATTCTCCAAAGATCTGCACCAAGCTACACCTTCATCCATTCACACAAGCACCTAAAGATGCCATTGTCTGAAAATCCATGTCACTTTATAGTAAGTCCCCTGACAACCTGACAAACACATCAAGACTAGGAGCCAAAATCAGGTTTCCAGCAAAGAGACGATGCAAGCTTTTCACCTGGATGACATACCTCAACAGCCAAATGAAAAATACATGATTTGCAGAATAAATCTGAAAACTGTATTGCTGGAGGTCAGCCTAACAGGTCAAGATGCATTTTAGTCATACTTCACATTCTTCGTCAAAATGATATAGTCAGACTTAGAGTAGAACCTTGAAGAACTCAAGATAACCATACATTTAACACAAATAAAATAACCACTTGTCAAGTAATATAGAAGGAACAGCTAGCAGTATCTACAGATAGGGAGCCTTCCAAATATTCAGCCTCTCACACACATTTAATATGCATCCTAAACTTTATTGCGCTATCCAAATATTATTTCTTAAATTGATTTTAGAACAAAACACCACAGCCCTATCAAAATGTATGATGGTATACATACTCATTTAAAAACTATTGATCATTTCAACAACTTTATTGAAAGGGAAATAAGAAATGGAAATCGGGATGCTGAAATAAATAATTCGGTTGTTTTGGTCACAGATATCATGAGAAACAAGGCATCACGGGAAAAAAATCCTCGTAGTGTGACCACTAGCAAAGGATTCCTGGTGGTATGACCACCATTTGTCTGTGGCAGCACAACACATCTCCTCAGAGCTAATCAGGTTTTTCATTGCGGGTTGTGGAATTCTGTCCTACTGTTCAACTGTGTGAATTCGTGTAACTTTACTGGGAGCTGGAACATGCTGTAGTGCGTACTGATCTAGAGCATCCCAAAGATCCTCAATGGATGACATATCTGGTGAGCATTGAACCACGAGGTCTGCGATTGTGAAGCCAGTTAGATGTATGTCTGGACTATGGTCCAGAAACAGGCATTCATGACTCTGGCAAAATTCTAGTGGACAAAGCTGCACCTACCATGCCAATGGAATCGTCCCGCAAAACTTGAGATATCTTTAAAAACTCAGATTTCCCCAAGTTTCTCCTGTTTTTCTGCTCCTCCTCCTGCAGTATGCCCAATTTACCATTTCTCCTGATAAACTCTGCATCCACACTTTATTATGTTGAGAATTGATTTCCCCCTTTTGCTTTTCGTGAGGCAGGATTTTCATACTGTTGCAAATTGGAAGCAAAAGCATGCATATAAATTTTTGTTCAGTATATGTACTGACCAACAAGTGGTAATACAAGGTAGTTAAGATCATATCACAATGTAGAACTATGTGGGATATAATTAACACAATGTCAGAATGAGGGAGATAACTAACACAACATTGGAATGTGGAAGATAACTAAAACAATGCCAGAATGTAGGAGATAACTAACAACATTGGAATGTGGGAGATAACTAACACTACAACAGAATGAGGGAGATAACTAACACTACCACAGAATGAGGGAGATAAGTAACACTACGTCATAATGAGGGAGATAAGTAACACTACGTCATAATGAGGGAGATAACTAACACTACAACAGAATGAGGGAGATAACTAACACTACAACAGAATGAGGGAGATAACTAACACTACAACAGAATGGGGGAGAAACTAACACGACGTCAGAATGTGGGTGATAACTGACACAACATGAAAATGTGGGTGATAACTGAGACAACATCAGAATGTGGGAGATAACTAATACAACATTACAATGAGGTAGATAACTAGCACTATGTCAGAATGTCGGAGATAACATCACCATGCCGGAGATAACTAACACACTGTGGGAGAGAACCAAAAACTTACCATTAATAACTGATAAACTCCAGTTAAATTTGATCATTCTAACATTCAAAACCAATAAACTGATAAAAACAAATAGCAGAAGGTGACTTTTATTAGCTTAGGTTTGGCTTTTGGTTCTTTGGTTCATCCAACCATGTCATTATGGACCTTGCTTTGGGCACTGGGGCACAGTCATGCTGTATTAGAAAAGGGTCTTCCATAAAACTGTTCCAACAAAGTTGGAAGCATAGAGTTGTCCAAAATGTCTTGGTATGTCTTGAGATGCTGAAGCTCTAAGAGTACCCTTCACTAAAACTAAGGGGCCTAGTCCAACCCCTGAAAACAGTCCCATACCATCAACCAAACTTTAAAGTTAGCACAATGCAGTCAGGTAGGTAATGTTCTCCTGGCATCTATCAAACCCAGACTCATCCATCAGACTGGCAGACAGAGAAGCGTGATTCTTCACTCCACAGACCACATATCCATAGTGGCAGTGTGCTTTACACCACTTGATGCTTGGTATTGTGGTTGCTGATGTGAGGCTTGCATGCACCTGCTTGGCCATGGAAGCCCATCCCTTGAAGCTCCCAGCACACAGTTTTTGTGTTGACTTAAACAACTTACAGTTGACTATGGAATATCTAGCAAGGAAGAAATTTGATGAATTAACTTATTGCCAAAGTGGCATCCTATGGCGGCACCATGGTTGAATTTACTGAGCTCTTTAAAACAACCCATTCTTTCACAAATGTTTGGAAACATGACTATATGTCTAGGTGCTTTATTTTATACACTTGTGGCGATGGGGTTGAATGGAACACCTGAATAAAATGATTAAGAGGTGTTTCCCAATATTTTTGCCCATTGTGAAAGTAAAAATATGGAGAGCTGAAATTGGAATGCATTGTAGCTTAGACATAGAGCTTTCCAAAAAGGTATTGTTTGCCAAGATCTAATGATATAGGTTTAAACAAATAATTAAATGAACTACCACGGTGTTAGAATGAGAGATAACTAACACTAGATCAGGATGTGGAAGATAAGCAACATGATATCGGTATGTAGGAGATAACTACCACAAGTAGTTAGGTAGATAAGTAACATATCAGAGATAATGTAACATCAGCATGTGGGAGACGACTAACACCACATCAGAATGTGTGAGATAACTAGCATTATATCCAAATTTGGGAGATAACAAAACTAAGGTTATGTAAAAAAAGTAAAATATAATGAAATGATATTGCAACACACTGTGGAAGGTCACTGGCACCATGCCAGAATGTTAAAGGTAATTAAAAATCCAAAAGTCTGGAGTAAAACATACAGAACACGGTCATCATGATATAAGAATGAAAAATGTAAACAGCACAAAAGAGTCTAGTTGGATATAGGTTGTCATCATAATGACATCACAATATGGCAGGATTAAGGACTTAACATATCAGGATACCGGAGGATGGAGGAGAAATTTAACATGACATCAAATTGTGGCAGGATACAGGATGTGGTTACCGTGACATCAAAATACTGAAAGAGGCAGGGTGTAATTAGCATGACATCAGAATGTAAATGGTAATTAGCATAAGAATATGGCAGGATGAAGGACATAACATATCAAGATACAAGATGATGAAGGAAGAATTTAACATGACATCAGAATGTTGATGAAATTACCAGTATGATGTAATTACCATGACATCAAAATTCAGAAGGATCTTGGAGGTAATTAATATGACATCCAAATGTGGCAGGATGTAGGATGTAATGACTGTGACATCAAAATTTGTCAAAATGTATGATCACCATAAAATCACCATAACATTAGAATGTGGCAAGATATAGGATATAATAACCATGACACCAGAAAGCTAAAGAACATAGGCAGTAGGCAATTAGCATGACATGTCAGTCCTACAGCCTTCTTCACATATATCGGTTGGTGATTCATGGCTGGACTGATTCTGCTGAGAATGTTCTTGCAGTTGGGGGCATACTTACCATTATTTGTTTCAACTGATTAACCAGGTAGCAAAGCCCTACTTATTAAATTAAGTACTTGATTAACCACATACAGTATACTTAAATATTCGAATTTGCAACTTCCGAACTTGCAGCATTAAAGGGATACCTGAACATTGTGCAAACATCAATATATTTCTTCAGTCAATGCTAAAATGTGAAACTAATAAGATTATTGTTGTCATGAATGATGACAGGCACACAGATCAGCATTATGACTATTTTTATAAATATGTTACATAACTAAATCCATGCTGGCCTATCAATTACACTTAACCAGAAGTTATAAAATGAGTTTTCAGACTTTGTCAGCAACAAAATAGCCAATTTTAACTGGTGTACACATTTACATCCGCACTGGCTGTGTATCTCCTAAAAATCTACTAAAATGAGCTGCCTAACAATTAATCCATATGTCCTGAACGACAAAGGCTCTGCTGGGTCTGTTGGAGGGCTACCAGAGATTTTCAAGGTGTGTGACATTGCTACAGCTCATTCTGGGTTTGGCTCAATTTAATAATTGGCTTTATTTTATTTTGTATCATATAATTTTGTCCAATTATATTTTGCTCAGATTATGACACTGCGAAGTGGACCATTTCATATAGTATGCTCATTAACAATTAAATTTCACTTTGTCAACAAATCTTTGGTGGAGGTACAATAAAGAAATGCGGTACAAATTGTATTGATTTAATTGCATCAACCTTTACGGCATCATACTGATTTTCACTGCATCAACCTCTACTGCATCATATTGATTTCCACTGCATAAGTGTGAGTTGCATCATACTGCTTTTCACTGCATCGACCTTTACGGCATTATACTGATTTTCACTGCATCGACCATAACTGCATCATAATGATTATCATCTACTGTGTCGTACATCATACTGCTATCTACTGTATCATGCTGATTTGGGTTGGCAAGGGTAAAGGTTCTTGACAGGGGGGTGGCAGTGGGGGTAAGCAATGGTGCTCATTGTCTAAGACAAAGAAAACTAGTTTAATATCATCTGTATACACAACATACAAAAAATATTTTAAAATACATCCAGTTTCTTACAAGCATTATGCGGGCTACTAGCAGCTTGTGACTGACGCAGTTGTGACAACTGCACGACAAACTCCATTGAATTAAACTAATTGTAACTGCACGGTATACTATGGTTACTACCTCAACCAGGATAAGTAATTAGGAGATGAACTGATAGATGTTTACCACTGACAACAAATATAGGCCTATATATCTATATATAAACATCTACAGAATGATTTTCACCTTAGTACAGTAGATAAGCAGTGATAATCTTTGTAAGTCACATATTAATGTGGCACAATGTTTTCAATGCATATATTAATATGCTTGTATGATTTACAAATGAAAATGGCATTTTCTGTAAAATTATCAGCATTATCTATTGCTTTTGTGTGTATTTCAGCTACCGGAAGCCTGAGTTTTCTTTTCTGTCTGTCTGTCATCTTCTTCTCCATGAACATTTCTCTACTGTTTCTTCCTGATTATTGATGTGTGACTTTGCGATTGTGAAAAGTGCTATATTAATGAAATCTATTATTATCTGTCATAAGCTATGCAATTCTTAGCTGTCAACATCAATTAGCCTGTTCTAGAACACAGTGACACCAGAAACCTTGAAAATTTAGAGTTAAAAAACAATTTTACACACGAGGGTATTTCTGCCTTCTACACTTACTAATACGTAGCACTAGTTTCACACTGATGATTTGATACGCCATCATCCAGGATCGTCCATTTGAAAGCCTTACCCTCACTGGACTCACTTGTTAGTTACAATGAACCCTACAAATCATGTTTACACATTTTTTGGAGGTAATCTATGAGGATTCAGCCATTTGTTCCTGCAGAAAAAAGTTCTGCAATAATGCCACATGGCCATTCATATTTGGTTACCATGTTGTAGCTGTTGCTGTATTTCTGGAAAGCAATGTCTGCCTGCAGATGCCAACAGTGAAGTCACTGGAAGCATGGAGTCCTGATCTGTTTTTTGCAGAACATCCACAGTGCTACTTTTATTTTGTGCGTTTTTCATGAAAATTTTAAAGATAGCAGTGAGGTTGTCTCAATATAGGCACAATATAGTACTTGACATTTTTAAGAATCAGATTTTAGTGAACTGATGTACATCCTCAGTTGGATCAGTACTGCATATTGTCCTCCAACCACCCCCACTCCCAAAAAAAAATCCCCCAAAAAAATCCCAAGACCCCATTGCAATGAATGTGGGTTGAGAGTAGTGCACAGCACCACCTGGTGGTCATCATAATGCACTTCAATATTTTCCACCATTGGACTCAAATCCCTATGGGATGTTGCAGACATTTTTTGTTATTGTTGTAGCCAAACACCTTCATTTTGAGGCAGCTTTTCTCAAAATCTGTGATGCAACTTACAGAGTCCGATGTGTTTTTTTTTTTTTGCAGAAATGTTTGCATAAATGGGCAAAATTGCAAGTTCAACTTCAGTTTTTTTTTTTAACTACTTCCAGTGAAGAAATACATATATTTAATTACTTCCTTTGCATATTTATTTCTATATCACTTAAATAATCATGTTTCTGTGATCTTTTTATTTCTTTTCTAAACTCAAGGGCTAAATTATATTTATTAAAGAAAATACTGTCTTTTGGTTCCAGTTAAGTCTTACCAAAAAAAAAGACTTAATTCAATATTAGCAGCAAAAGAAAAATAAATACAATGAAATATGTTAACAGAAAAATGTAGTTTCATTTCCAAAGTGCCCTTTGTTTAACGTAGATCTCAGCTCTTTACAATGCCTCCACTTAACAGAATACGGCAAAATATTGGATGCAATCAATTCCACAACTTAAGATGTAGACAATGCATCCATTTTA
The DNA here is from genome assembly GCA_015164015.2 of Brevimyrus niger. Taxonomy (NCBI): domain Eukaryota; kingdom Metazoa; phylum Chordata; class Actinopteri; order Osteoglossiformes; family Mormyridae; genus Brevimyrus; species Brevimyrus niger. The sequence goes on along the minus strand of JAABNY020000002.1, from coordinate 28,618,945 downwards.
CAGAAAACTCTTACTATACTTAGCAGAAAGCAAACAATGCATCACCTTAACATGGACACTTAAAGGCTGTCTGGAAAATATGAACAATTTCATCCATCCATATGGCTGTAGGTGTTTTACCACAATGTTACAAAACAGTTTGCCTCCACCTTCGTACAAAAAAAATTAGGAATCGTTTTGCATGGTCTTTAGTGGTGATTTTCGTTGGTAAATGACATTTGCTTGGCTCATTGTCCCCGCAGCGGAGCCTAGCAAAAAATAAACATGAATTTGCGGTGCGCTGGAGTTATGAGACGCGTTATTGTCCAAATGCAAGAAGTCTGTTGATTTGGGCAGTTTTTGCAGAAAAGCTGTGGTAAATTTGAAAAGCTGCGAGCTCTTGCAAATAGTGCAGAGGTTGGTTGATTTCGCGTTCATTTCTGAGAGTGCAGAATTGCTAAATTCTGGAGAGACTAACACTTTGACAGAAAACAAAAGCCACCACTACATGTTTTCTAGTTAGTGTGATACTGCCTGCAGAATGAATCACTAGAGAGAGCCAGCTAAACTGTGACCATGACCAGCCCCTTCTCCCTTAAGATGATCCTGCTATTAAGATCCGGATTGGCTGGTTTTAGGGCCAGTTGCACAAACATTGTAAGAAACCATTCCCAGTGGTGTGCACAGTCCATCTTAAATGTGCCAAAAGCAGCCAGAGAGAAGCAGGAGGGCTGTGACCCCGGAGCAGAATGACCTCCATCCCTCCATCAGCCGGCCGTGAACCACACAAACAGCTGAACGTGAGAATGGACTTCAAAATGCCTTTCTCCTGTACACGTGGGAGGAGAAGCCGCTCGCTGATACTCTCTCATGTTCATCAAATGACAGCTTCGCTCGCCGAAGAAATTCAGCCAAGTGCAAGGAGAAAGGCGGTTTTGGGAGGTCATGCGCTCCACCATCTCCCCAGTGCCTTGCCGCCTTCAATCTGCCCCCATTCTGAGATCAACGGAATATATATATATTTTTTTTGCAGCAAAATGCCAAACAGGGAAGAAGTGAACGCGGGGCAGAGGAGTACTGCTGACCTGCTCGAGGAAAAGCGGCGTGACACAGATTCAAACGTGGTAACAAATGGCTGCCATCACACAGGGGTAATTGCAGCTAGTGAAACAAAATGGTTTGGAGTGATTGATTGCCCTGATCTTAAAATAAAAATAATAAATAAGAAAACAGGGTGAACTTGCAATCCATCAATGTGCGGTATAGATGTATGCCTATGTAGATGCATGTGTAAAAAAGTAATGGCATTATTGCAAACACTCTGAACAGCGCGGCTGTTTAAGATACTCAAGGCAACTCAGAAATGACAGGTAATTAGCAAAAATCAGAAGAAGTGAGATCCATATCTATCCATCCATCCATCTATCTATCCATCAATCCACCCACCCACCTCGGACGAGAGCCCAGACCATATCCCAGTCAGCGCCGTCAGACCACTCTATTGCAGGTCATGTCTGTCTATCTGTCTGTTTGTCTGCCTGTCTGTCTATTATATATAAAATTTGCCATCCAGAGATGCCAATATTCCTGCTTAACTTCTGTCATTATTTTCTAAGGAAAAAAAACCCCTGATACCCCAGCTATCCTCCAACACACGGGTGACTGGCATCTGGTTTAGTAAATGATGACAAAGTCTTTGGCTGATGTCCAAAGGGGCGGGTTTGGGGGTGGTTCCCCCCCCCCCCCCATCTCCACCAGATGGTGTGACGTATCGGTGTAGGAGCAGGATACTTTAGCCTCCCCTCCACCAAGCACCACTTCTCCAGGTCCTCTGAGTTACATATGGAGGGTTCCTGCGCAGGTCTGTCAAAGGCTGCAGCCCGCAGGTGAAGCTTGACTGCTGAAAAAATGCCTCCTTGGGGCATGTAGTGTACAAAAAGGAGGAAAATTGAATTATTCCTTTTCTTCTCAGACACTCTTTGCCATGCATACAGTTCTATGCCATAGAAGCGATGGTTTCATGAAGCCACATATTCCCAGCATCAGTCTCTCTAAAGGAGCTTTGTAAAGGACGGGCCAGCTGTGTCCCATGCAAGATTCAAACCTGTCACTGTCTCTCAATCTTTTAGAGCTTTCGCGCTTCACAATATTGGACCCCCTCTTGGCTCAAGGCTACCACTGACATTCAGGTTATCGCCTTCTGGAGCCTGCCTGAGTTTCAAGATGAATTGCTGTATGAAAATTGCCCAAATCGGATGGCAATTTGAGAAGGGCGGTGTCAGTCGCTCGCATTAGCATGCAGTGGGCAGTCCCGTACTCAGCGGTTAGTGTGAAAGTCTGAAAACATAACATTATCTCAATGGGTCCATTACTCTGAAAAATTGCCCATGAGATGATTTTATGAGCAAACAATGCAACCATTCAGCAAAAAATAAAAAAGTTGCTAAGTTTCAGTGGACTGAGGAGGCAAACCATGGGAATATATATCAACACTGAACCTAACATCCCATATTATGACTAAGATGCCCCCACCCACCTCCCCAGAAAATCACTATAAGTTCCGTGGGTCCATCTGCAATTTTGTTGATTTCATCACCACCATTGAAAATGATATTTCATCGCATGATTGAGGCTTTAAAGTTTAACAAAACGCCGACCCCACTTGGGGATATCTCGAGGAAGACACGAGAGGAGACATGCTTGTTCAACCTTGAAACAACCTTTTCATGTTTAGAGCAACCCATCAGTCTAAAAACAGACTGCTTCTTCATACTTAGAAGCCTGGGAAAACAAATCCAGGCTATTTGTGTCCCTGTACACACCTGAGCTGGGCATGTGCACCAATGAGGGGCAATTACAGGAGCGGGAGCTGCCCCGGCCTGCTGTGGTCTGGGCAGACGGCTCTCCCGAGAGCTCCTTAATATGAGTCCGGCTAGAGGCCTCACCCACTGCCAGCTACATTGAGAGGTGTTTCACTTCCAAAACTACTGCAGGGGTCAAGTGCAACATCTTGCCTTCCATATTATCAGACAGATGCCATGAGATCGAAAAGCAGTCAGCATTCAGTACAGACATGCAACTCAATTTGGCCACAGGTCTGAAGACCAGACGGTGCCTGAAACACGAGGGGGGGGGGGGGGGGGGGAAGGAAAACGCACTTTTTAAAGAACAGATTTTCCCGTCCAAACCCAGAATTGGGGGAAAAAACAAAACGCTTTTTGGGAATTTTAAATAATTCAACATGAAGGGCAGGGGACAAAAAG
>JAABNY020000002.1:28590130-28600238 GCA_015164015.2 Brevimyrus niger | reverse complement strand
GGGGGGGGGCGGCAGAGGGGGGGGGTGGGGATGCGCAGAGTCTTCAGGTCTGGGGGACCATGTGCATTGAGTGCCACATCAGTTTGTCTGGTTTGTTTATTGGTTTGTTTGATTGTTTTATTTGAAACTCTGACTGCTTCTGTTTGATGTATTAATAAATAAAATGTTTTGCACTTAGGCTTCATGGCCCTGCAAGGTCATTAGAGGCCCCCCCCCCCACCTCCCCCCCATCACCACAAGTGGACTGTAGAGATCTCACTCCCACAGCCAAGTCCATGCTTGCGTTTACGAGGAAAACACGCCGCATTTCAGAGCTCGTTTGTCTTGGCCGCATAACAGCCGTAAACAGGCCCTAGGGGGCAGCGCAGGCAGCTCCTCCATCTTGAGATGCTATCGCACCCTTCCCCGCCCCACCCAGCGGCCACACTCGCAGGTGTTTGCTTCTGTGGGCGAGCCAATTCATCAGCATCAACGCGGGACAAACACCAGGTAATTAACCCACACACCAGGTGAGTGTGCCGTTCTGTTGTTGCCCCCCGCCGGCCCCCTTCCCGGGCCCGGGCGGTGTGAGCTTTGATATTCGCGTGCATTTAATTCCAGCGGGGCGAGGCAACTTCACAAAGGCCACTGATTTGGTGTGTAGGTCTAATCAGATCTAATTGTGATCCCCGAGCGCCATGCTGTGTGAGATGATTGTGCTCTGCGGTTTGGGGGCGAGTGGAGAGACTGAGGGGCAGACGGGGGCCTTTTCAGATGGCTCCTGCAGCCGGATCCCAATCCGCATCTCAGAGGCATCCGCGGCCTCAGAAAGCAAGCCGCTGATAAGCGTTATTTACTCCCCCCCAAACTTTTATTTCTTGATCATTTTAGCCGGCCAGCAGGAACTTTCACCCAGAGCAAATTAGCCAGCTCTCTCTGGCCATTTGCAGGGCCTGCTGCTGTACATCAGCAGGCCAGATGAATGGCCCGGCTCGAGGGCCCTTCCTGGGGTTCAAACCGCCAGCATTTGGATGGCTGGCTGAGCCCCGTACCCAGCCTGGGGGGCTCCCAGCATTCCTCAGGGCACGGGACGCCATCTTATGCACCCTGTCTACCAATCCCAGGGAAGCCAAACGTCCTTCTGTCTCCCATCACAATCGAGCCACAAGAAAGAAAGAAATGGTCATGTGACACTCTCGCTTTTTGGGGGGAGGGTGGGCAAGGCCATCAATAAGTAATGGGCACAAACCTTAAATTGCAGGTAATTGTGCCGCAGTCACGGTGAGTCCGAGGCCATTTCGCAGAAAGGCTTAATCGTGGCAGGCTGCTAAGCATCCTGTTGGTAGGAAGCTCTTCACAAAGGAAGGCATTGCTATGCTAATGGAAAGTAAGTGCATTAATACTCTGATTAATCATGCAAAACAACATACTTTGACTTAAACTTTTGCTTTTCACCGTGGAGATTAACGGGTGGCTCGGTTACAAAGCACTAAATCGTGCCCAAAAGTCTGGAAGACGGCACCGGAGGGACGTGGGTTCTGGTGAAGCCTGGCGCCGACCCTCATTCCCCGAACACCTCCACACGCTCCCGTCCTCAGCACGCGTCGGGCTCTGCGCCCAGGGGCGACCGCTGACCCTCCCTCACTCCAGCGACGCCCGAGACACTTCCGAGAGTGCAGGGGCCAGTGGGAGTGACGCATGCGCCTTTGATTAAACCCTGGCAGGTGAAGCCGGGAAACACGAGGCCTCCTGACAGGGAAAAGGCGTCCCAGATGAAAAGGCCGGAGGAAGCTCGCATGCGGGCGCCGAGCAGCGAGCATGGCGGCACCCCCCCCTGCTGATGTTCCGGGGACAGAACCCTGCCAGCTATCACATGGTCCACCTGCATGCCCCCCCGCTGCCTGGGGAATTCCGGATATATCTACACACGGTCATTCAGCTGACACTTTCATCCAGAGCGACCTGCTATTTTTACCCATTAATATGGCTGGATGTTTCATTTAATAACTCAGGTTAAGTATTTTGCTCAAGGGTACAACAGCAGGCCCCCTGTGGGGACTGAACTGCCACCTTTGGGCTGTCTCCTTAACTACTACAACACCCACTGCTTCTGTCAGGAGCCAATGGAGATGGTATTACATTATTAACGGTATAATATTATATAGGTTTAATCTTTAATGATGCACCTCGCGGTGTCCGTGTCGGAGTGCCGGAGGACACTCTCAGTGTTAAATTAACACCAGTGCTGTAGCTGTGCGCACTGGAGCACGACGCCATCCTTAAACTTCTCACAACAGCCATCATATGCAGCGAGAGCAAGCGGAAAAAAGGTCGTGAAGGAGCCAGGCGAGGTCGCCCAGAAGCCAGACTGACAAGACCGTCTGGTCGCATTATCCTTATTATTATTGTATGAATTGTAAATAGTATTTACATGAATGGTGGTTAATGCTATGTCATTAGTATCATGGCATCCACGGTGACGTCGCATTCATCTTCTGAACCGGAGGCTCAGTAGCCAAGGCCCCAGAACCGACCCGAGAGCCGCCCCGTCTCACTGCTGGGGCTCGGATATGCCCCTCACACAGAGCGCTGCCGGACTTATCCTGGCAGGTGCGATCAGTCATTCGGCTACAAGCCCTCCAGAGAAACGTTCAAAAAGCAGCGCAGCGCCCCCAGCAGCCCGACACCGACGGTGAGCTTCCCTCCTCTCCTCGCATTCTGGAAAGGCGCCGCTCTACGGTATCCATGCTAAGCAATGCTACCGGATATGGCCTGAGAGGCGCTCCGATCGAGCGCCGCATAACCGCCACCCGTGGCCTGCCGGCCGCCGAGCCATTTCATTTTAACACACTTCAGAGCTGTCTCACAGAATGCCCTCCAGGGTGTGCGCATTGCTGCAGGGTGCCAAGGGGGCAGCCTACGCCCACATCGGTCGGCTAATGCAGTGCCCGCCGAGCCCGCTGTTCTGGCCCTTCCGCAGCCGTCCCCCCGCCATTAAAAACAGACTGATCCGAATAGATTAAAACCCTTTCCATATGCATCAATCTTCACAGCGAGATCAAAACCCTCTCAGCTATGCCTGGGGAGAACAAACAGTACGCGTATGACCGCGGAGCCCGTGCGAGCCCATCCGATAGGTAATTACGGAGGCTTTCTACCATACTTTGGCTGACTCCATTACGTTTATTTATGTTTTGTTTTGGGGCAGAGCGCCGAGCTCACATGTCAACCGTATGTAGCTGTGAGGGGGACCGTTCACGTGCCGTACTGAACGAGGAAGGGGCAGAACACGTTCGTTTGCATGACCCACACGGCCACCCTTAGTCTTCCCCAAGCAGTGGCCCTGAGGGCTGCAGTTGGAGCCGTGATGGAGGCCCCCAGTCATTGTTCACTTTTACTAAACACCAGTATAACCTGAATGAAGTGCAGGACCCCTAATTTAGACACACTGTTTCGGATAACAGCATCAACCCAAGATCACCCAAGACAACAAAATGGGGCCAATGTAAGAGCAGGAAGTGGGTTCACAGCAGACAGCATGGTCCCACTCTCAATGGCAGGCACATTTCACGCAATGCAATGTTTTCTACTCTGTAGGACATTGGATGCTGAGACACATCCGACGCCATTTCAAAAGTTATCTGCAAAATGTAGGCACCGCAAATCAAAATGAGCAATAAAACCAGAAGGAAATAAACTTCCATAAAATTTGAAAAATATATGTAATGACGGAAACAGACACAGAAATAAATGCGTTCGTCTTCGCGGGAGCGGGAAGGAGAGACAACAGCCACACGCCTCAGCTACGCATTTCAGACTGAGAGACGCTAATGAACGCAACACGTCCGTCTTGTTTTCTTGCACTAGGCATTCAGCACCGTTTGCAGCGGCTGCAATTTATTTTCATTTATGTGTCATTACCGTTTACCTGACAATTTCCACAAAGGACTCCACTCAAAGTGGCAGAACAGGCAGAGTCGTTGCTTAAAATCCAAAAAAGAGGAAATACCCCCCCTCCCCCATGCCCTCGAGAAAATACATTTTCTGGAACAAATGACCATTCTGGTGATTGCCGCATTATGAGGAGATGGAGAGCGTTGAAGGAATCGTGCTGTTTCACAAGGACATAATGAAGTGTTCAGGTGCTGGGCTGTGTAACTGCGCTGTGAACTTTGTGAAGTCCGACTTTTATCAGGATCGTTTGCCCATTTCCCAGTGCTCATGCATGTGACCATCACTGTCCTCACTATGCCTCTTGCAGTACCTTACTATACATCACTTTGCCTCATACAGTTCCTTCCTATGCCTCTCATAGTGCCTCACTATACCTCACTTTGCCTCATACAGTTCCTCAGTATGCCTCTTGCAGTGCCTCACTATGCTACACAATGCTTATTATAATGCCTCATGCATTACTGTCTGTCCTTTCTCTCTATAGGCATACTTCATATTGTATATACAGAACTGTGCAAAAGTCTTGGACAATCAAAAAAAATGATGTTCATGTTGGTGTAAAACTATGATCTTATGTCAGTCAAAGTGTGTCAGCTTTGCCGTTTCAAAAAAACTTCTCCTAAAGACTCCCTAGTTCTGCAACAGTCATTCAATACAGGCATGCAAGTTTTGACTTGACCATACCCCACCCTCCTTGGCTAATCTATACCTAAATCTGTTATTTAACTAAGATAATTAATTAATTCTGTTAGCCATCCAACCAGATATCAGTCTTGTATCACTAAAATATCAGTTTTTGAACAGCAAAAGAATTTTTTGTTTATTTTTTACTTCGTTATTGTTCATTTACAGTCTGTTAACGTGTCCTAATGTTAAAATGTGTATTTTTCCAAGCAAATATACACTGATAAATAGCCTTAAACATATAACCAGGCAAATATTTAATTATTATTCTTAAACATTTTCTTGAACTGCCTAACAGCTAAGACACCTGCTCTAAGTGATTTTGAGTGTGGTGTGATTGTTGGTGCCAGACATGGAGTTTCCAGCATCTAAGAAACAGCCACCCTGAAGATAATTTCACAAGTACAGTGTCTATAGGTTGCAGAGAGCAGTGCGATGGACAAAAAACATCCAGTCAATGGCGGTCCTGTCTCCGAAAACACCTTGTTAATGAGAGAGGTCAGAGGTCAGAGGAGAACGGCCACACTTGTTAAAGCTAACAGGAAGACCCACAAGTGCAAGAATAACAGCTCCGTACAACAGTGGTGTGCAGAAAGGCATCACTAAATACAAATCATCTACCAGTGAAGGGGTTCAGGAGGAAAATGTGTCTCCTAGCAAAGTCCTCCCTAGGAGTACCTAGAAAGTGGCCACGGATTGTATGAGATGGGTTTTCCCAAAAGGTGCATATGGTCTAACCCCATTTTGTTGCTATAAATTGTTACTGTGATGTTATCTGTGGCTGTAACTGTTTAAAAATTATAAATTCTAATTCTAAATCCTAAGTAGCACTCCAGTAAAAATGTTCTTTAATTCTCACAGTGGGAGTTTAATTTTAGTTCCCCCAATTAATTATTTACTATTAGCACAGAGCTGGCTGCAGCTGTCCACCTTCACAGTGCCTCCAGTGTCCTGCCACAGAAACAGTCGTTGTGAGGGGTACAGTGAGGCATCGTGACACAATACTGTAAACCACAGTCAAACACAGTGACACACCGTGAAACACAGTGTGGGGCAGTAGCAACGACTGCGATGCAAATAAATGCAATGAGGAAATATACCAGTAATTGTCAGGTATAGCGAGGCACTTTAAGAGGCATACTCATATATAGCGAGGCACTGTAAGAGGCATAGTGTGGTTTGGTGAGGAACTACAAGAGGCGTAGTGAGGCACTGTAAGAAGCAAAGTGAGGTAGAGTCAGGCACTGTAAAAGACATAGTGATGTATAGTGAGGTACTGAAAGAGGCATAGTGAGGCACTGTAACAGGCTGAGTAAGGTATAGTGAGGCACTATAAGAAGCAGAGTGAGGCACTGTAAGAGGCATAGTGAGGTAAAGTGAGGCACTGTAAGGGGCATAATGAGGGACTGTATGAGGCACAATGAGGTATAGTGAGGCACTGTAGGAGGCATAGTGAGGTATAGTGAGGCACCATAAGAGGCAGCATAAGGCCATCCCTGTTTTGGCATATGTGCTGTTCTTTTTGGCCCAGATCACTATATGTGGTGAAAAAACAAACAAGGGAAAGAAAACAAGTTTGATACCTCATCTAACTATGTAGAGAAATGTGTCAGGATGAAGCGGCTGTCAAGTCTCAGCTGTACGACTCACCGTAAGGCACCGAAGCACAGAGAACTTTGCAGGATTTGAAGATGCTGCTGCCCGGTAGGACGGCCGTTCAGTATGGTGCAAGACCATGCAACCCTCCGCTCAGGCAGCCTCCATGCATAAACATTTTCTCTGGGTTTTTGTGTGTTTGCACCTAGGATTTGGTGGCTTCAGATCCCTACGCACTGCAGAGCCACCATCACCACCCACAATGTGGCCAGAAGGAGGAGCCTCCAGCATCATCCCTGATGCAGATCCTTCCAAATGAAGTGACCATCTAAAAACATAAACCGGTCCAAATGTACAGTTTGTGCATAAACCCAGCCCTGCCCAAACAAACAATCTGTTCATAGAATGTGCCCAGTCCACACAAACAACATGTCCCCAAACATGGCCTGGTCCAAATGGACAGCCTATTCAAGAACCCAGCCGGGTCCAATTGGACATCCTGTTCTCAAACCTGGCCCAGTCCAAATCAACAACCTGTTGTTCACAAGCCCAGAGCTGCCCAGATGTCCATCAGGTTCACAGACCAGCCCTGTTCAAACAAACTGTGTGTTCACAAAACCTGCCCAGTTTACACAATCAACCGCTGTATAAAGTTGGCCCGGTCCAAATTCATAGTCTGTTCACAGACCTGGGCCAATCCAAATGGACAGGCTGTTCAAAAACTGGGTCTGGTAAAAATGGACAGGCTGTTCACAAACTGGGTCTGGTACAAATGGACAGGTTATTCACAAACTGGATCTGGTACAAATGGACTGGCTGTTCACAAACTGGGTCTGGTACAAATGGACAGGCCGTTCACAAACTGGGTCTGTAACAAATTGACAGACTGTTCACAAACTGGGTTTGGTACAAATGGACTGGCTATTCACAAACTAAGTCTGGTACAAATGGACAGGCTATTCACAAGCTGGGTCTGGTACAAATGGACAGGCTGTTCACAAAGCCAGTGTTTGCCGCTGGTCTTGTTGACTGTTCTTCGCTCCAGACTATGTATGCTTCCTCATTATTCTTAAATCAGCCTTATAAAAGTCCTTCTAGGTCACTGCATTGCCTGCATCAGTACCCCCCATCCAAACAGACCCTTTTTGCTCATTTTACAAGCTGTCCATCTCACAGAAATAGGAAAAATATTCATTTCAACGTGCATTTCCGTCATGTTTAATTATGTATAAAGCATACTCACACATACACTGGCAAATATGTACATATTTTTAAAGGTGCATGACAGTAAATCCTGAGCAACTGGAGTGACCTGACAGTGTGAATCTCCAAGATGCCTGTATTTGTTCTATGCTTCAGGTATGATTCAGCGAGACAAGCAAACGAATAGCCGCAAGGTCACAAAAAAGGACTTTCTCAGCCCTTTGGAAGGGAAGGGCGTGGGAGTCGTTGTCAGGTGGCTGATTGATGTTTTTGGCTTTTATCAGTTTGTGTCTGATCGCATAGAGTCAAGGTACAATGCAAAAGTGTCAGGAAGTGTGTGTATGTGCGGGTGGGGGTGGGGGGGTCATTCTGAACGCTGGATAACTGTACTATTTCCTACCATCCACTCTCTATCATTGCATCCACGAAGTTCTGATACATAAATAATTTTTGCATTACGTAATTTGATTAGAGAGCGTGTTTGATCTTACAATTCTCTGTAGAACTGAGATTTTGCTTTTATATTATGGTGCATATTCACTAAGCAACAATCTGTAAACCACTTCTCTGTAAATGCTTCAGGTTGCTTAGTAATATGATGAGGTAAAAAGGTTCTGTTTGTCAAACTTGCTTTTTTTCATACTGATGCCTAATTTTACACTACTGCAACAAAGCACTTGAAGATGCGAAAAGGGTGCACAACTGTAAGAAACTGCATTGGCTGAGATTTCGGACAGGTATGGGACTTGGCCCAGACTGCTCCTCTAACAACAACAGCCTAAATGTTATCGAGCAATGTCACACTGCAGCCTGGTGTTTTTGCAGCCGCCCTCATTGAGGGACAACTGTGACCCAAAAGGCTGTGATCTTACTATTTAAGCCTGAGACAGTTGAGCACAGATGTTTTAAACAAACTTATGCTGAAGACATGCAAAGGTGACTGATTCATTTTATGTCTAGTCTCTGTTTCAGCTTTAAATCTTTGTTTATTTCTTCATTTATTGCCCGTTGGGAGCAACGCAGCCGCGCCACTCCACGTTCTGCCCCCGATAATGAAAACGAGACAACCGTCAAATAGACACTAGGTGTCGCTCTTGTGACTTTTACAGCTACTGGTATCAGAATAGTTTCTTGTTACGAGAGCCAAACTTGCAAGCGGAGTGGCAAGTGGAGATGGGAAGAGGATGGGGGCGTGTTTAAGGATCACAATAGCAGCATTTAATATAATTCGCTTAATGCTACAATTTTAAGGCCACTGTGACTCCTGCCACCCAAATATTGACTTGGATGCGGTGAAATCTATTTCTGGTGTACATGTACCACTACGCTAAAATCATTCCTGTGTCACGGAGTTGGGAGGCAACCTATGCTCAGATAAAGTATCGCTGTTTTGTATGGTGCAATCCATACATGAGTAAACAAATTGAATGAAAATTAAAAAGAAATAGTTGCACGTCTATTCAAATAAATTATACCTCGAGTAAATAATTAATCGAGCAGCTTGAGAAATCATTAAACGGCGCTGGCATATTTTTATACAGCTTTGATCTGAGCCAAAAGCAGGGAATTACTATTTTCTTTCTTTCTACTGTTGTTTATCTGAAGGGATGCGCATATAAAGCGCATTTAACCAGTCGCAAAAAAAGAACAAATACTGTAGACATAGGACACAATCACGTAGATTATGCGGGATCATATACAAAGTGAAAAAAAATCCAAGAAAAGCCGCGTTCATAAATTCTGCTACATTGTTTGAAACAGTAATCCGAGTTCAACCTCTGTGTAAAAAGCTACTATAAAGTCTATGTAGTCATGTGAGAAGCAATTATTTATCTTTTCATGCGGTAAAAATATGGAAGGCAATTCTCTGGGAGCATAGCTGCCGTTACTTTGAGTGTCTTATTTCCCTACCAGCCTGCAAGGATAATATAGGCTACAGCGATCACCGGGAGGCTCGTTAGTAGGAGAATCGCCCGCGGGCTACATTTTCCAGCTCAATCAAATCTTGGTGGCGCCATGTTTCCCGTACTGATCAATACGATCCAGAGTACATGAACCACATGAATGCATCATCGCCGGATTTGAGCTTTAAACGGGCGAGGAAATGACAAAACAGAGAGCAACTCGGGCCAAAGTAGTTGCGCTTATACAGTTAAAACAATATGCGTGTTTCAGTCCAACAATATGCTTATTCACGAAACACGTGTGTGCCTCCATATGTGTGAGTGTATATATATATATATATATATATATATGGACTTGGTCTACTTAAACCCTGACGTTGTGCCTTACATCACAAGGTTAATGCAATACACATTTAAAATTCGGTGTTATTTGAGTGTGAAAGTTGAAGTGAGCTTCATGTAAGCTAAGAAGCGAGTATGTTCATAGCTAATGCATTTACAGGCGGCAGGGCGGATATAGGCTGGGGGGTTATTGACAGAGAATCAACCTGTTCGGTGAGGGGAGTCGTTAAGCGTGTGTCCGCCTGAAAGCTCTCCCTGAAAGTATGCAGCCGCCGAGTATTTTTACACATCAGACTTACATGTGCCTTTGCCTTTATGTGAAGTGAAAGCACAACATCTCAACCCCCCCCCCCCCCCCCCCCCACCCCCACTCACTACATCATTACAGCAATACAGATATAGAACACCAAATAAAATAATTCTTACCTTCTCAGTCTTAGGGAAGG
>JAABNY020000002.1:28555600-28583238 GCA_015164015.2 Brevimyrus niger | reverse complement strand
AAGAAATAAAGGCATTAGTTTTGACTGAAAGATTTGAACACAGTTATATATATATAGTGTGTGTGTGACTCAAGTCCTGATTCAAATTGCATCCATTTGAACAAATCAGAAATCATACAAATTTGCATGAGGCTGTTATACATACATACGTACACACACACACACACACACACACACACACACACACACACACATATATATATATATATAAACACATGAACAAATAATTGCCATGAAACGCACTTTTGAAATTATGAAATTATCTGTAGCATTTACTTGCAGGTTTGTCCCCCCGAGCTACACGAAGACTCGACATTTCCATATAAATTACATTTGTGAGTTAGAACTCAGGAGTATTTCCATATTTCACACCGTACATAACTTTTGTTGACATCCGCAGACGTGACGGAATTATTGATCACTTAAAACAGTCCCGCGCGTGTATTGCTCTACAGGAGAGCTGCAAATCCGATCACTGATCAAACGTGACCAGCTACACATCGATTAAGCACAATGAAGGCTTTGCTTTTGGTTACTGAGGGGCCAGAGATGGTGTTTGTTTCCTAAGTCACTAATTAATATGTATGAAATACTCCGGGCGCTCTGCTATAGTTGAGGAAACAGCAGGCATGTATAATATTAATTTTCTTTCTGCTTGCGGTGGATGCCCCATTTACACACCAACTAGGCCTCAATGTCTACCTTGGAGAAGAAGTTAGCATACTGACTGCAGTCACCTGAGGAAGCTGGACGTGTAAATGTACTGGGAGGGGGCAGACCCTCATGGTCATACACGGACAAGTCCCCGGAAGGACCCAGCCCAGACGGAGCTTTAGGCCCGCAACGTGGTACCCGTGTGATGGCCTTTGGGTCCAGGACAGCCATCCTGGTGTGAAAGTAGCCGTGAATGTGCCAGCTCCCAGAGCGGGGACTCCTGATGATGAGGAAAGAGTCCTCCGTTCGGCTAGACTGCCTCTCGTTTTGGAGATGGGGTTCCAGCGCATTTGTGCAGATCAGACAACGGGAAGCTTGCCGCAGCCCTCTCCGAGGCGGCAAACACATACCAAAGCGTAATGTGCCTCTTAATTATCCTAATTAAGGGAACGGCTGCGTTATGGAATCCCAATCATCATGCCAAGAAATAAATAGTGGATACGGCAAAGCTTTAGTAGGGGGAAAAAAGCAGAGAGACATGATGGCGAGTCACATGCAGATAAAGAAAGGAAATGGGGGCTATAACACTCCCTACACCTTTTTCAAACAAAATGCCGTTTTTTGTTCCAATCTGAAAAGCTTCGCCCGCTGAGAGCTTTAATCTACATTGATGCACGGAGCTTTCAGGTAGCAACCTCCTGAAAAGACTCGTCTTTATTATTTGCAAATTAGTGTTCACTGGCTGCTGGCTGTCAGGACGGCGCTCCCGCATTCAGACACCAAAGCAGCGAGAACAAGGACAGCACGACGCACTTTCTTTCCCGTTACGGAGGCAGGCCGAGTCGCTCACCCGCTCGTTCTCTTTCTAAATCGAGGGAAGCAAACTGTTTTGAGATGCCCTCAGAATGATAAGGTTCAGCTGTTATCCCCCCCCCACCCCACCCCATAGTAGAGAGGAGAACCAGGGAGGCGCAGGCAGCATCTCGATGAAAAATGGAATGTGGAGCACAAGGCGTAGAACCTCCTGGGTTTAGGGGTGTTATTTATGCACTTTTTTTTTTCTTCCTTGGATGCATGTATTAGCACAAAAAGGGGGGGGGGGGGAGCCCTGTCCAAAAAAACAAACAGGCTGCAAAGGGGGTGATGTGTAAGGCTATGCAAATAGGTGATTGCTTCAATAACTGTGGAGCCTAGGCCCAGGTCCGATGGGAACAGGATGTACTCACTGAAGTCCTGCACAAAATTTAGCACGGAGCGGTCTGTCCGCCAGCGTTGCACGTGGCCTTAGGCCGGCTCGTGGGTGGGTGGGGGATTGGGGGGGGGGTTTGATTTTGAAGGCCCTCGCGGTGCCCGGTGCTGTGCTCAAAATGTTGCGGCATCTTGTGTAAACGGTGTACAGTGTGGCGTCTGTGGCTTGGCATGCTCGCACCCTGGCTGCCCGCTCGACACGCGCAGATCGTGCGGCATGGATCTGCGACTGTGTCATGCGCACAGGTGGCAGTCATGTGACCGCGGCTCCCCCGGAGCGCCCGGTGGGAAAGGCAGAGCACTGCTTTATTGAGTCTGTTCAGTTTCTTCTACCTGCACAGGGTGGCAGAGTACTCTTACGGCAACCAGAAGAAGTCCAGCAAGAAGAAGAAGCTCAGCAAGAACGACATCAGACTCGTCCCCCGCGATGTGGAGGAGACTGACAAGATGAACGTGGTGAGTTGCTCTTCTCTCACCTCCTCGCTCAACTACTTCGACTACCATCAGCAGACCTTGCCGCTGGGCTGCAGGCGCTCGGAGAGCACCTTCCTCAACGTGGAGAGCCAGAACTCACGCAATGCCGCCCCCAACCATGGCTATCATCATACCTTCACCGGGCAAGGCCCGCAGCAGCCTGACCTCATCATCAACGGCATGCCGCTGCCAGAGGTGAGACCCGCTCTGTGCCACAGCCTGTGCTGCAGCTGCCTTCGAGGGAGGGGAGCCAGGGGTGGGCAGGCACGGGGAAGAGGGCTGCGAGTGAGGACCGGGGATCAGGAGCACAGCTCTGAGGCATGTCACGTGATCTCCCGGATGTCTGTGCGACACCAAGACTATGTACAACACATTGTGTACGTCGAGGAACATGTCATATGTGTATGTATGTATGTATGTATGTATGTATGTATGTATGTATGTATGTATGTATGTATGTACATACATGCATACCAAAATGTTTCACCTAGTGCATGTTGGAATTAAACACTGTACCAGTGAGGCACGGATGTTGAGCAGATCTGTGATGCTGGTCGTGGGAAAGGTTTGTTTAGTTACTTTATGCTTTTGTAATCTTCGTGGCTGGGGAGGCTTTCGCTGTGTCTGGAGTGATACCGCAGCGATACCATGTTTGTGAACTGGAGGTAGATGATCCTTTTGTTATGATTTATTATTGTAGTGAAATGACAAGCGCCAGGCTGATTTCAGATGGCTGACAGAATGGATTGTTGGAATTTTTTTCTGTTTTTCTTTGAGCAATCAGGAGAATAGGATTGTGTATAGTAACCAAGTGTGCTGGACTAACCAATCGGGTGAACCATGGGGGGTTTTGGAAGCAGATATTAGGAACAAATACTCAAGCAGCATACAAGTAACTGTTGTAGAAGGCCAAGTAGGATGTTATACTTACAGTACAGCTTCACTGTGTTTCTTCGGATGTAATGTTGTGTCTGTCCTTACAGTATAGCACTGTTGTGTTTCTTCAAATGCTGTGATGCGTTCACACAGTGCAACAATACTGGGTTTCTTCAGATGCAGTGTTGTGTCCTTACTGTACAGCATGGCTGTCTTTCTTCAGATGCAGTGTTGTGTCCTTACTGTACAGCATGGCTGTCTTTCTTCAGATACAGTGTTGTGTCCTTATAGTGCAGCATGGCTGTCTTTCTTCAGATACAGTGTTGTGTCCTTATAGTGCAGCATGGCTGTCTTTCTTCATATGTGGTGCTGTGTCCTTTAAATACAGCATTGCTGTGTTTCTTCAGATGCCGTGATGCGTCCTTGCAGTGCAGCATTGCTGGTTTTCTTCAGATGCAGTGTCATGTCCTTACAGTGTAGTGTCCTTACAGCTCAGCATTGCTGTTCTTCTTCATATTATGTGTTGTACTGTTACAGTTCAGAATTGCTATTCTTCTTTGGATATGGTGGTGTGTCCTTACAGTGCACCATTGCTGCTCTTCATGAGATGTGGTATTGTGTTCTTATAGTGGAGCACCACTGTGTTTCTTCTGATGCAATGTTGTGTCCTTAGATTGTTGTGTCCTTACAGTTCTGCATTGCTGTTCTTCTTCATATGCAGTGTTGTGTCCTTACAGTTCTGCATTGCTGTTCTTCTTCATATGCAGTGTTGTGTCCTTACAGTTCTGCATTGCTGTTCTTCTTCATATGCAGTGTTGTGGCCATACAGATCATCATTGCTGTTCTTCTTCAGATGCGGGGTTGTGTTTTTGCAGTGAAGCATCCCTATTCTTCTTCAGATGCAGTGTTGTGTTCTTACTTTGTAACATCGCTACTCTTCTTCACATGTGGTGTATTAGCCTTACAATTTGGCATAGTTGTGTTTCTTCAAGTACAGCGCTGTGTCTTTACAGTGCAGCATCGCTACACTTCTTAGGATGCAGATAAGATGGCAGCACAGAAAAGCCCTTCATTGCAGGAGCTATCAAAGCAGACAGGCTGTACGCCAACACTGCTGATCTTTAGTGTATAGATTTTTGCCTCTATGAACTGGTCTATTGGATTCCTTGGACATCCTCTTGTCCGACATACTTCGTTTAGTATGGTCAGGCCCACTTACCGCCATTTTCAGCACTGAAGAGCAGTGGAAACTACACATGATTGATCAAAGGGACTCATATCATAGGAGAGAACGCTGAGGAATATTTTTTCATTTAAAAGAAGAAAATTAGAAGCTCAAAAAATGCACCGGTGCATAGATTAGCCGATCGAACGTGTAGTCTGATGGACCGCAGAGATCAATGAGGAGCTCTTGAAGCAGGGTGGGGGAGGCAGTGTCTATGGTCGGTGGTCCATCTAGCTGGTCAGTATGCAGGCGCTTTTTTATGTGCAGGTAATAAGCAGGTCATGCTCCTACTGTCACACGAGCAGAAGGATAAGCGGCGGGCAGGAGGGCACAAAGGAATTACGTGGCAGCCTGCAAAAAGTAACCTAGTCCCGTCTCCGATCCCGACAGCTTAAGCATCCAATAAAAGGACTTTTGTGGCTGGATTAGAGGGCCTTTATTTGTCACGGGGAATAAAAATGAAGGGGTGGGGGGCATAAACGAATAAGGTAGCAGATTGATTGTGATGATCTCATATGCAAAGCTGAGGCACCTCTGTGACGGACGAGCGAGGGCTGCGTGTGTTTGCGTATCATAATGGCAGGTGTCCGACGGGCAGCTTTGCTCCGACACCTTCTCATCTCTAATCCTCGCCTTCATAAAGGCAGGCGCTGCTTAGCATGCAAACGCCATCGTGGCCCACAGACCACATGACGTTGACAAACATCCCTTTGACCGAGGCCTCCGTGCGCTGGCCGCGGGCAGACAGGGACGGGCTGTCGGCGGGCACCGGGGGGTGGGGGTAGGCAGCGCCGCGTGTGTGGGGAAAATGGCGGCATTTGCACCCCTGTTTACGTGGGGGGGAGGGGGGGGGGAGTATTGCAGCTGTGAAATGACGGCGGGAAGCTCTGCTGTGCCGAGCAGGCTCGGACTTGAGAGGAGCCAGCTCGCCTGATCCTGCTCTCCTTCGACGCCTGGCCAGCACTGGCGCTCACTCCATTGTATGGTTAGCATGGCACCCTGTCCTTAAAATATCTTCCTTAGCTCTCAGGGTACCTTTGTGATTTCAGGATGAGGGCTAAAGGTGGACCACAGCATGGTTTAATTTAATGTCTGATGTTCCATTATTATGCTCAAAGGTACTCAGTCAAGGTCAAGGACTCCTTCACATTACAAAAATGATAAAAATAATACAAAAAAATTGGGCCCCATATTTATACTGAGAAAAAAAAACAATTATTTTGTTTGCTGTTGGATGGGGGATGAGGGGCAGAGTTGTGGGTTCATTTCTGTCAAGTTTGAGTTAAGTCTGTGTAGGATTTGACCTTGGAAGAGGAAAAGGCCGTATGGAGTGGGGGTAAGGACTCTGTGCCAGTGGTGCCGGCAGGCCCAGGGGCCTTGGGCTTCCTGGGTCAGACTTACAGCAGGCGCAGTGGCCTGGCATCCTCCCGGAGGCCTGCACACTGGATCACGGGGTAGACGGCTTTCGGCAGCTGGCTAACAATGATGCACTCCGTGGCTCGCGCCCAAAGGCCGCGAAGCGCTTTGAAGTGCTCTCTGGGGAAGTCACAGAACTCTCGGAGGAATCGCCTACCTGGTAAAGTAATTGTTCCCTGGATGGATCAAAAGGAGGGTGTGGGGTAGATGTGGTGTTCGAATAGAGGAGAGAATTTGCAGTACAGAAAAAGTCTGTGTTTGGTCTGGCCTAATTATCTCTCTGTTAAGTTATCATTTTAGGAAGTTAAACAATTATATTATGCCTTAGGCTTTGCGTTTATGAATCGGCAAAATGCAGTGCGGTCGACTACACCTGTGGAATAACAAATTAATGCAGGGAGGCGAAAATGGTTTTTGGATATAGGTTTTCCCACATGTGCCTTCACTTTTTAAAAATGTATTTTTTCTTAGATTTTGCTTGATGGAAAACTGAGAGAAAGGTTCTCCTGGAGGTTCTCCAGCTTGGCTTTTTGCTCACTCTGCTAATTTGTCAGGTTCCGTTCAATGCTAATTGAAGCACCACTCTTCCAGATGCTTCCGAGCCGTCACCTGAAGGAAGGCAGCAGAAAACCCCATCCTGAACATATGGGACTTAGATGCGGTTTAATCTACACGTATTTGTGTGACGTGGGAGGCGGGATAGGATAGAACTGACAGCTGAGAGAGAGAGTGAGACAGAGATAGGCTTCCGGAAAACTCAAACTGCAAATAAAGCACTATGAGCTAATGAGCATCAGTATGCAACAAATCATAGCAGACACCTTTACAGTCGTAATATGTGCTATATATCTGCACACCTAAAAACAATTAGCACCTCTTACTCAGCTGTGAGGTATATGATGTGACATCGTGATGGGTCGTCCTGTTCTCGAAAAATGCCTCTATCGGCTTTCAGGTGCCATGTTTTTAAATCCCGTGCGTTTAATGACCCCCCCCCCCCCCTCCTCTGGGGCCTTTCTGTGTCGCTCCTCTCCTTTTGTTATGTATGTTGTGAAAAGGGGGTATTATTCGCAGAGCCAATGGCTGGTTGACAACACAAAAATGGTGCAAATAGTGGGGGTGTGACTTCAGCCTCCCTCTCCGTGAGAAACTATGATCAAGTCCTGCCCGCCAACCAGTCAAAATTTGGACACACCCACCTAGAGAAAGATTTGAACTACTCTCTACATTTTACAATAAAGACATCAAAACTATAAAATTACATGGAATCAAGCACTGACCAAAAGAGTATTAAACAAAAAGAAAACATAATTTGTTGGGTGAGGGGGGGCAGCTGAGGCTGGGATTGGTTGCTGGTTCAAATCTCGTGGTTGGTAGAATTATGCAACCATTGGGCCCTTGAGCAAAGACATTAACCCCAATAGCTCCAGGGACTGGCTCACCCTACTGTCTTCTGTATGCCTGTTTCATGTGGTGGTCTCCTGGGATGCTTTCCCAGCTGTTCAGAAGGAGGTCCCACTGGGTGTATTTCTTTCACTTTCTGGTCAAAATACTCCACAAACATTTCTACACTTTTTAGGTCATGTGACTGGGTCATGTGATGCAACACTATCAGTCTTTTTTGGTGTGTCCAAAATTTTGACTGGCACGCGCACACCCACACACAGTACAAAGGCGTATTAAGCATGCAGTTTCTGGTGAGACTGTAGCATGTACAGCTCCGTCGAGAGATACATCTCAAGGAGAAAAAAAGCAGGAACCAAAAACCATGCAGAAAAAAATTGTCACCCAACCATGACTGCTTGAATTTGAAGTCACTTTTTCCTTTTTTAATCTCTTATGGTGGACAGACCAGTCTGTAGCACCGTCTGATGTCTGTGCGCGAAAGAAATTTCGTGCACCACAAAACAGGTCTTCAGAAAGCTTGAAAAATACAAAACAAAAAGAACAAATGTAATGGGTGAATGGACGCAAGAAACCATGCAGCCTTTTATCGAGTTTGGCCCACCCATCCATCTGTTTATTCCCCATTTCTCTGGGTCGGGGTTATGGGGAGGCCTGGAGCCAGGAAACATAGGCTACAAGGCTGGGGTACAACCTGAAGCACCCCTCCCCTCAAATAAAGGAGGTGGGATTCAAACCCCGACCCTGAAGGTGCAGGGCAACAAGTGGTGCCCCCCGAGTCAGTGTGCCCAGAGGAATGTTAATTATTGTTTGAGTAACACTGTGTCATTATTTACTAGAATACCCCAGCGCAAGAGGGCTTACACCTGTTAATCAGAGTCATCTTTGAAATTTTGTGAGATGAAGTTTGGCCGGAGTGTCAAAGACGCAGTGACTAACAAGGCCTGACATGAGCCCGGCGACGCAGTCCCGTAACGAGACGTGACGTCTGGACGCTTAGAATATCAATGCTACATAACAAGCAGCCTTGTATTTAATATCACTCAAATACCAAAGACACTGAATTCATATTATGTTACACAGATATGCTGTGCATAATATATTTTGTTTAATTTGCATTTCTGAACTGGGGCAGATTGCTGGCAAGCCATAAATCATCTGTTATTAAAGTCACATGTCAAAAGTATTTTTATTAGTTTCAAACACAACCACAAAGAGAGAATGGCTTAAATTTATTTTCATTTTCAGGCGCATTAAGTTTTATGCAAACACTTTCCTAGGAAATGGTGACATAGAGTTTTTTTTATTTATTTTTTTATAAAGAACATTCTCAGTTTCCTGGGAATACAGACCATGAAGTAATATTCTCAGCTCAGCTGAGACCTCAACTCAGGCATCGTAAATTAAACCTGAAAGGAAACACTGTTGTTATGAAGGGGTATAAGGGAGCAAAGGTGCACGGTGTTGCTTTATTCATTTATTTTACTGTAGTGACTAGGTTCTGGGCCGCTGTTCCGCTTTGCTGCTCTGTGTTTATGAGCCTAAGAGCAGAGGTCATGCGGTGGCAGGCAATACCGCGGTATTATAGACAAAGCTGAAGCCTTACCGAATTCCCAGCATGCACTTGATGAATTATTTATTGACTGCCGTCAATATTTTCTCAAGGTTATAGAAAAAAAAAAGTTTGCGTGCTGTGTGGACCATTCAAAGCACATCCCAGTAACTGTGATAAGCTTCAGGCTTCAGCCTTGTAAAAAATAAATAATAAAAAAGTTGAGTAATATCAGAAATGGGATATGGAGCCTGAAGTAAAACTGCTCACTTTTCTATGCCAAAGATTTGCTTAACAAAAGACCATAAGCATAAAATACACACACACACGCATGCACGCGCGCTGAAAGAGAGCATGGAGAGGGTTGCTGTAAGCCAAGAATCGAAAGCACCCTTTAGGTAGATAATGTTTGTTGCACGGTAATGATTTTAGCTCCTCAAAATATAATGAATTCAATGCATGGTGAAACTTATTACACTATAGCAGTAATTAACAAAAATGTATATAAGATAAGCAGGATATGTACATGTTAGGGTCTGTAGCATGATTTAATGTTTCTAGGTGTATTTTTGTGCGTGTTTTGGATGGCTGAGTCTAGTGCGACCACATGTATGACTGCACTTAACAGAACTGAAAAAACAAGATGATTTTATTCTCAGTTCAATACCCTGTGTGTTTGTTTGACACATATAGCACAGAACCACTGTGTTCCGGTATTCCACTGAGTTAAATGTTAACATTCCGCTGGAGCGTGACAATGAGGTATTGCTCACGCCGCTCTTCATATGGACCTTCAACACAATTCGGCTTTTTAGGGGTAATAAGCAAGTTATGCTGAGGTTCACTTAGCAAAAAACTGTAGTAATATGGCTTGGAGTCAAAGAAACAATGGGATATTTCTGCTGTCGTAAGAAAATCCAAAAACCAACAGCTAAAACTACATACAGAGATTATCTGGGTACATAGTGCACAAGAGAATTTTAACACAGTTTGATTGATTTCTAAAGGGGAATTTGCTTTATTTGCTTTATAAATACAGCTACTTCCCTGAGTATGAGAAATTGGAGCTATTATCAAGATTTTTTGAAGACACCAACCTTCTGTTGCACATAATGTAATAATTCTTACAGCATATCTCAGAAGTGTCAGATTCTGTGACAGCCAGGTTTGCCGCAAGACAGTAATGAATACAGGCACCGTCACTTAGGTTGGGTATCGAACTCAGTATGTTTCAGGGTACCGACTGAATTACGTCAGTGCTACCAAGTACCGATTCACATTAAATCAATCGGTGCCAAAGTTTGAAAGAGTAAAGTATCCATTAAAAAGGTAAATTAAAAAATGTTGAAATTGAGGGGTATGGACTTATTTTTTACAATTGAAATGATATATTTTGTTATTACAGAAAGAGTAAAGCAGCTATAAAAGGACCGGTGGGCACTAGCACCAAGTTCCAGGTGCTGGTACCGGTATCGGTTCAAATGTGAATAGTACCCTTCCCTAACGTCACTCCTTACAAACAGGCTCTGAAGGAAAGTCAAGCCAGGCTCATGTCTCGGAGTGTAAAACAGGGAGAAATGCCAGAGAAAATAACTTCATTAAAGGTTTCTTTTTGTCTCATTAGCCAGATTGTGCTGCCAGGCCAAATGCCCACATTTAAATTAACAGGATATAAAAGGTCAGCCTTGATTTTTTTTCCCCTTCACTATTCTAGTTGCCATTGCCACAGGGCTTAACTAAAGGCCAGTGTCCGAATTATCGATACTGAGAAAAGTGTAAAACCCGTGTATGGGAATTTTTGTATGTCCATCTGCCACGGCAACATCAGCTGTGTCGCAGGGATTCTCTGAAGGTGTAGACCGTGTTCAACTGTTACCCAGTTAGGTCTAGCATTGGAGGTGAAGACAGTGCAAGCTGTCTGAGGAGATTACTAATGGAAGCACCGGAAAAACAAAGTCTTGTCATTCCTTGGAAGTGATGTGTTATTGTTTAAGCAGATTCAATAATAAAGACATTTTTCTTAATTTCAGAGTGGAAAATGTAATAATTAACATGGACACAGGGAGGTGCATTAGTGGACAGCAAGCTTACATGTTGGCATTGCATTTGTTATCTCGGTTAATAAGTAAGCAGACTTAACGACTTGGCTCCACTGATGAAGCCCCATGTGACTGCTGTGCTTTAGCGTACAGGAAGTGAAACACGCACGAGCAAATGAATCAGGTGGAGCTTGGGAAAACTTGCCAGATACAACCTAAATGGCGCGATGCAAGACAAAAGCCGGTTTTCTGAATGCGGCAAACAGACGTGAGCAGAATGACCTTTTAAACTGTCCTTTTTTTTTCCGGAGACAAAGAGAAAGGAGGAAGATGTTTGCTAGCATTTTCTGAGTTCATTAAATGTCAGCGTCTGCATGCATTACTGCTGGTGGGGGGGGGGGGGAGGGGTGAGGGTATGGTTTTGTAGTTAGATAAGCATGTCTTGCCATTGCTGTTTTATTTTAATAGAAATGGAGAAAGTATGACAGAACACTTGAACCATTCCTGTGGTTCATGATGCGTTTAGAAAATGGTCACCGCTACCACTGAAGTGCATGATGTTCAGCTTGACTGGATGTGGCTAGTTAACGGATAGCAGGTGGCTGCTTTTATCGACGTGGCCCGACTGAGCCGCTCGCTGGCTCCAACCCACTCCGCACCCACCACTACCTGGAACCTGGGACAGGTGGAAAGGACCCAAGCGCTTGAAGCAAAGCCTCACGCTAAAGCGACAAGGACACGCGTGGCAGAGAGAGACGAGAGCCGCTGTGGGCGTGCGTGAGGAGCAGCAGAGAGTGTAAGGACACGCAAACAGGCAGGAGCAAAATTAGGAGGCAAAAACGCTGATGTTAGTCACAGCATCGGTGCAAGGAGGGGAGGCAGCTCTGTGTCCCTGTTCACCATTTAATCCTATTTTACATTTTGATTGCTGCTGCATCCTAAAGACAGTTTCAGGTGAAGCCTGCATTTCCCCATATTTGTTTTTTTTTTTCTAGTGTGTGTGTGTGTGGGGGGGGGGTCTAGTTTCCAGGAAAAGTAAGAATTTTTATTTTATAACTCCTTTTTACGCATGTTTTCAAGTGAAGTGACCCAGATAGATTTGAGTTGGTGTGACAAAATGAAGTGTGAAGTTGCGTCAGTGTCCGGCGGCATAAGACGGGAATAGCTACTTGCTGTCAGTATGTTACATGTGGCCTCCGGGCCAGGGAACCCCGACAGCGAGGGCCGGGGAACCCCGACAGCGAGGGCTGGGCGCAGGGCACAATGCACCATTCTGGCTCACATCCAGCGCTTGACATCACAGAGCAAAAGCGACTGACTGAGTAGATTAGGCCTCAGCGGTTGGATCTGCTCAGCGAAACGGCTTCACGGGGGTCCCTGAACCCCGGGGGGAGGGGGGTTCAATCCAGGCTCGGGGCCGAGGGAAGCCTGTACAGATTGTAACTTGTTTCTCCCCCTTTAATGATGGGGATTTAATGCGTCCTCGGGGACCTGGGCTGAAGGGGAGTGCGGCTGCGGCGGCGGGTGTGGGGGGGAGAGGGAGGGGCCAGGTCACCATGGAGGCTTCTGGCGCCCAAGCTCCTTAGATGTGCTGAGGGATCGTTACCCAGAATGCAGCTGACAGAGCCATTAATAGCAAGCGGACACACATGCATACAAACACACAGACATACGCAACACATACACTGATACACACCCCACACATGCATGCACAGACAGATACATACAGATATACAGTATAGACTATACACATACTCACACATACATGAGTCACACTCACAGAGATACACCACACACACACACACACAAACACACACACACATACACTCCCTGCACTGTTGCCGTGACTAACACCAGCGTCTCCACAATGTAATATAAACATAATCCACACACATACCCACAAGCACACACACTAGTCACATTCACATGTTTACTGAGACACAGAGAAACAGCTCCACAATCCATGTATTCATATCCCCATATTCATATCTTCATTCAGTTCAATGGTCATATACATGCATACAGAGGCACCCACAGATATACAGCATACACCCAGATATACACCACACACACATATATACACCATACACAAAGATATACACCATACACAGAGATATACACCACACAAATGCAGGCATACAGAGATATACACCACAGACACAGATACACCACACACACACATACGCTCACTCACACACACACACACACACACTCACACACACGCACACACACACACACACACACACATACCATCCATTCATTTCTATGGGCAAAACCCTAATCCCAACAACCATAACCCCTACCCAGCCCTAATTTTAACCATAAGTAACGTAACCTAAAACAAAACTTTGGGCATTTTAGTTTTTTGCAGTTTGATTTTTGTAAAATTGAAATCATCCTTGTAGGGAATGAAAAAATGTCCCCACAATATAATAACTTTGGGATCTTTGGTCCCTACAATGTGATAATTACAAAAATGCACACATACACCTGACATACACATACACCGCACACACACACACCAACATAAACCATACACACACGCACACATACACGCATGCGCATGCACGCACACACACAAAGAGCTGTATACCACACGCAAATACTCGTTTGAGCACTCAGCCACATGCATTAGTACGTCACTATGGCACAGTCAGCTTGCCGCAGCCCAGGCCTGCAGTAATAATCACAGTCGCACTGCTATTTCTCCTGCCTTCGACGTCGGCACCTTGACTTTCCGCCGTGGCGCGTTGCGTGTGCGACGTGACCTGCTCTCTCCACAGGAGCTCGGTGATAGTTATCACCCTACACTCGATTTATGTGTGTTCGTTTGTTTCTGTGCTTTTCTAATAAACGCGTCTTCAAACAGGGAGCCTCTTTTGTAGACTTAGGTGTTCAGATCGGTGTAATACGCCTGCATCCTTCCCGGCTTGCTCTCTGCGACAGCAGCGATATTGCCGAAGCTGGATCCAGAGTCTCCGGTTGGCAGCACGGCCCCCTCTCAACCCCCAGTGCACATGCACACACGCGTGTACATTCACCCGCACGCATCCACCATGTGCTAAACATAGGTCCTGGTGGAGGTTGCCACGAGCAGCCAAACAGTGGCTAGATGGCTGGGAGGTCAGATGGTCCGGATGGCCAGTATCGGGGGGGGGGGGGGGCACCAGGCAGAGACAGACACGGCGGTCTAATTATAGCCTTGTGGCGCCTTGACGTGGCAGCATGGCGCCGGGCTCAGGCTCGCATGAGCGGCTACAAAAAGCTGACTTTCGGTTTAATTTGGAGGACTAGCGGTAATCCAGACTAAGGCTTTCAAAGCTGCAGCTTCCTTCCCGTCGGATTACGGAAAACATCTTTAAAAGGATCGGGATGCTTAGCAGCAGCCCCCCCACCCCCGTGTGTCTTTTTTCCCAATGAAAAAGGTGGAAGACGAGTTACGGCAATCAAACGTGCCAGAGTATCCGTCTCCATTTTACAGTAACGACCCACCCTGCTATCAGGAGCAGGAAATAATATTGATCGTAAAGAAAGAGATATCGTATTATAAAGAGGAGGCCCTCGAGTTCGGCGGACATGGAAGTCAAAGAGAGGCAGAGATAGACATGGCCGTCAGAGCCAGTACCATGGTCAAAAGCGAGGGGTCAGCCTTTTGCTTTCACGGTGCTTAATTAGCTGAAAGTACACGCCGACAGACTGATTTTCAAATTTAAATCCATCAAAAAAAAAAGAACCGATTAAAACCTGCTCTTACATCAGAACAGTTACTTCAATCCTTTGTAATTCAGTTTGCATTAAAAGCCTACACTGAAACGTGCTGGAGATAAACAGCTCCACTTTATACGAAATGTATTTGTTGTGCTACAGTAAATAAGATCATTTTCTGAATTGCACTGAAAATTTTCTATCCCTCCAGTGTAATTCACTGCCACTCATCCATAGGATGACTTCCCCTATATTCCTGATGTGTCGGCATTATAGAATCAGCACACAAGAAGTTCATTATTTTTTGGGGGGGATCAGGAGAGAAGCCCTCCATCCAATTTAAGCTGTTTGTCTCAGTCACTGCTAATGAAGTGTTGTTTTTTCGGCTGACTGGCTGTCAGAGGTGCACAGGGAATGGGTTACCATCTCACACTGAAAGTGTGAAGCTTCGGTACAGAACAGCACGAGAGTGGGAGCCAGTCACTCATCTCATGAGGGTGGGGGGAGAGAGCCCCCAACCCCCCCCCCCAAACGACTAACGAAGACGCTAAACCTCCTGTGAGCTGGAGGGCGGCACAAAGGGAACCTTCAAAAATAGGGGCACTGTGGGGTTACTTGTTTACACAACGGCGCCCATTTAATCATGGAAGGCCCCTGTGCGAGAGCACCAGGGAGTCCCATTGCCCAGAACAGGACCTGCAGTGCTCGGGGGGGACACTGGGAGATCAGCACATCCGAAAGGAGAAGGGAGAACGAAGCACAACACCACACATGTGAATATGAGCGCCTGACAACCAAGAGTCTTTAATACCTCTTAAAATGCTCAAGCCAGAAACAGAAATAAAAATCATGCAGCCAGGCCCATTATGCTAGAAAGTCAGCATCAATAACAGATGAAAAGCAGCTTTGTAAATGACTGTTTGTTGCATTCCTCCTCCATTTCATGTATCTTTCTCATTAGAGAATAATAAGGGACAGTTGCGTGAGGGCATCAACATAGCTGATGCCCCCCCTCCCCACTTGGCATGCAGCCTGCTTCCTCACTAAATTGTTTAGCATGACCTTTGGCACGGCACTGCTAATTATTACCATCACGGAGACCCTGTTAACTAGACCTGTAATTACATTGGGATTTATTTGAAGGGACAGTTAACGGTTACACTATTTTTGGCAGGTAAGTCGGAGCTTGTGGATGGAAGCTTGTGAGAGGGGTGGGGTCCGGCAGGCCCCTGCAAGCTTGAGGAATTTCGGCTGTAAGGGAGTAGGGGAGCGTGTCCCAATCTGCACACTAGTCAACCAGCGACATCCACATCTATTGGGTCACTCCTTTGCCTGCCTGCAATGCATTCTGGGAGAGTCTCGGGCAACAACTCCCATGCTGAGCAGGTGATCTGTAGAAGAAAGACTTCAGGAGAAACATACTTTTTTCAGGGTAAACGATCCCGTTTTTCGAAATTTTATTTTAACCTTGAAAACAAGGTTTTAAAACAGAGCGGGATTCAGTATGAGAAGTAGACAGAAAGGCAGAAAACACAGTTTTGTCTGAGTAATCGCCTCAGCTGACTCAGATTGGTGTGATTCCTATCTCAGTGTAACGTGGCCATCCAACAATTATGGATGAAAGGCAGAGCATTTTCAAAGATTTCAGAAATTGCTTATTAGTCTTAGGCCTACCACCTCAGGCGTCGAGCGCTTACATCTTGCAAAAAGTGGTTATTGCTGAGGCACGCTCAGACATGAGCAAATTCTCATCAGCTGGGATGGCCTTACGGATAACATGTCTGACAATCAGAGCGTTATATCACAGTTTAACCGGTCCTGCCCTCTAAATTCCTTGGAAAAACAGCTGACCCTTTGCAGTCAGGACCAACAGAGGACTAACAGTCCGTATGGTGACTGTAAATGCAGCAATGTGTAATGACAATGTGTAACGACAGTGTCATATATATGATGTGGTGCTGATTTCTACACAAAATGCCAGAACATAGAATTACATGGGGTGCTTAAGTTCTGCCGCGCTGACCTCATTCAGAAGATGAGATCATTTGACCTTGGATTTCGATAAGTGGGTCATGTCAGAATAAGACTGTATGCGATGCAAATGAGGGTGAGCCACCATGCTGGGTGCCCCATACGCCTTCCAGGAAGGAGCCGAAGGGAACAGGCAGCGGCCGCGTTAAATATACCTCCGGCACAGTTAAACAAAGGCTGACCTGCAACGATCTGCATCGCGACAGATAAACATCGAGCCTTAAGATATGTGTGGAAAACAGGGCCGCTCTGAATGTGACAGATGCCCGGGCATTGATAAGCCACAAATTACAATATTATTTCCAGTAGCACAGCCAAGCGATTTCGGATCTACTTAAAAGAAAAATTGGGGTTTATAATGTAAAACAGAGATATGTTTACCGTATCATAACAAAACAAAGCATTTCAGTGCGTCTGGGTGCGCAAACACAAACTATGCTCTGGGTGAATCGCATCAGCATGCAGACCAGAACAAATTCTGTGTTTTTCTTTTTAGATGCTCTGATATGTCTGTTGCTCTTTAAATGACTGGAAGAAACTTTGGTGACCCCCCCCAAGATAGCCAAATTAAATTAAACGAAGGCTTGGGTCTAATCCCTGTGTGTTTCAGCTGTTGGAATCCCCACTGAACCCAGGGGTCAAGTCTGCAGCATCTGGCCCCACTCGGCCCCACCAGCTCGCAAGCTGTTTCCACGGCCCCCGCGGGGCAGACCACAAGATCGGCCCCGGTCCTCCGCAGCCCCCCTGGGAGCCTGTGTGTCTGTGTATCTCTGTCACCTGAGCGTCAGCGCGTGTGCTTGTTTGTGTGCCCATGCGGCGGTCTGTGTTTCCATGTGTTCACAAAGTCCACCCACACAAGCCCATATGGAGCAGCAGTCGCCGTGCGCAGGCTGGGCACGGAAGCGAGGGGCCAAAGCCTCTGACACAGCGAGTAGCAGGAACAGACAATTACGGCTTGATAAATGCCATGCGATTTACCAAAGTGATTCAGTTCACACAAAAAAGGCACGATTAACATTTTGTCACAGAAGCCACTAAGGGACAGATGACAATTTTCTTTACCAATGGCAGACGTGGTTTGGATTTTCAGATAACTGGTCTTTGACCTACAGATGGCATTTTTGGAGGCGAGATGGCAGCATGTTTAAAGGCAAAGCATCATGGGTAACGATACATGGCCCGCTCCAAGCACGTTATAAAGGAGCACGGCTCGGCCGGTTCACGACACATTTTGTCCGTGCGGTCCCAGCACGATTTCTAGCGTCAAGCAGGACCGAATGGCTCAGCGCCTGTCACCTTCATGCTAGTGGGGCGGTAAAGCATCAGCCATGGGTGGAATTCTGTAAGAGGCCCCATCATAGCTCCAGCTGGAGAAAAGGAAGTGACGACGGTATCAGTGCCGGAGGGCCGGCAAGCGGAGATCGCGATGGCTGGCCAAGGCGCGGGGTAGACATCATTCGTTTGAGCAAGTCGCCGGGGCGCCGGTATTAATGGAAGATGATGAAGCTCCACCTGTATCTTCTCGGCACCCCACCCGCTCGCCAGAGTGCTGCCCGTACTCCTGCAGGCTGTGACTCATTTGTTAGCGAGTGTCAGATTAGGGGATGTCAATAACAAGGCCGACTCAATCCATCTCCATGTGAGAGCATCCGCCCGCTTCTGTGGGAGCCTGCAGGTGCGTAATGAGGTGCCGCACATCTCAGGAAAGCCCAAAAATGCCTGAGAAGATGCCTTATCATTCTGATGGGAGAACCTGGGAGGAATATTTGCAAAAAACTAAACTAACAAACAAACAAAAATTTCTTTTTTTTTTCTTCTTTTTTTTTTAAGTGTGGCTAATCAGAGTGACTGGGCTGCTGGCTGATTAGCCAGACCGAACGCTGACGTGGTGCATCGTTGTTTTTTTGCGAGGCGCCATCAAATGGCTGTTTGGTTTACAGCGAAAGCTGGAACGGACGGCGCTCTACACACCCACCAGCCAAGTGAATCAACACCAGGTGCCAAAAAAAAGCGTGATGGCGTTTCACTGAGAAGTGTTTTTGTTCATAACGAGCTGAATCGGCTCCCCCAGCCTCGGCACTCGACTCCACTCCATCGAGCGGTGCAAAGTTCCACCGCGCCAACTAGCGACTTTTGGGCGAGTTTAGCGATGCGGCCATCGAAGGCGTGCCCGGCCCCTGGTGTGCGGCCCGTAACCTGGGCGTCTTGAGAGTGCCGCACTTGTGTTCGAGGCAGCCTGAGCGCGTGGCCCCAGTCAGCCACAGTCCCTGTCTGATTCCCTCAGCGTTAACATTCAGGCATGTATCTTAAGACAGCCCGTGGGGCAGCAAATGCTTTTTTCAGTTTGATTAGGTTCCACAAGCTTAAAGAGAAGTAAGCCGATTTATCTTTTGGGGGGAAGAAAGCAGCGTGTGTGTTTTTCTTTTCATTTTAGCATGAATACCCCCCACATCTTAATCTTGTCACATTCTTCTTGAAGTGACTACAGAATGTGGCCCCGGATGGCTAGATCATGGCCGCGGTTTTACATTTCCCTGTCCGGAGGAGGGGATCTCCACACCCCACGGAGACCAGCCGATTCCAGCACAGGTGCCCTCTCCCCCCCACCCACCCGACACTCCTGACCGACACTGTGAAAACACTGCTAATGACGACGATGGGGCCCACATTTCAAAAGGCGGACATCACGAGCCCTTTAACTTAAAATCTCTCAATCATCTTGAAATGGGTAGAGCTGCCCTGATGTTGATGACTTCATGACTTATTGATGGGGCTGCTATCAATGCATGTATAATTAATCAGGTCTTAACAGACTGCAGGCAAAGGAGCCCCACAGTCTTTAGTACGTAGCTACGTCCTGGAAATCTGAACTGCTACAGAGGATAAAACACTGGGGCAGTCAGCCCGTCTTCTCTATTCAATATATATATATATGTATGTAGCACATATGAGTTTTTCTATTAGCATAGATACACACACATACCCCACTTCCCTGGTACTGCTGTTTTAGCAGGTCACTGTCTAGCTGGTTAAAGGGTTACATACGTGAATCAGAAAATGGTAACACTTAGACTTACAGATGATTTCAGAATGGGGAAAACAAAAACAACATCAACATCTGGTGTTACACAATCATTATGGTGGGCGGTGTTTGGGGGGGGGGGGAATAACCACAGATCAAACTTGTCGGACGCCGGTTCTCAGCTGTTCCGGCTTCGCTTCCGATTAGCTGCCTTCCCTCATAAAATGGATTCCCGTTCCAGCGGGGAGTGACAGGTGACGGAGCAGAAGGTTGTGCTGAATGTTACAGGTTACTCGCTGTCGAGGGCCACGCTTGATTGATCGTGTATAATTTGCATTCATTAGACGCCACTTGATGTAAAACTTATTAACGAGCCCTCACCTTGGGCTCCTAAACAAGCAGAAACGGAAAATGAAAATGCCGCCGTGAGCCGGGGGTGAGCCTCAGGCACTTCTGCGGCCCTCGTACCGCCGCTCTTCCTCGGGGAGACGAGTGTTCCGGAATGGAATGGAAATCCGTAATCTGGCAGATGGCAGAGGATCAATGGGAAATTCTGTAATCGGCAGGTTGGCAACCTTACAGTACCAGGAGAGGCGTTTCCATTCGGCGCTGCGCCACAGCTGTGGCGAATCCGCACCACAGATGCCCCGTCCGGTGCCAGCCTGGGGTGGTCTTGAGCGGCTTCCAGTCAGCCTCACGGGAAGGGTGTGGGCGTGCAGGGTGGGGTGGAGCTGCAGAGGGCCGTGCCAGAGATTGGGCGAAGCCGGGGCGGGGCAGATGTCCGTACAGGTGGCATCACCTCCGAGAGCGGGCTGGGGCTTTACAGGCACCAGTGAATCTTAATGCTCTCCAGTCTGAACTTGCCACAAGTGAGCGAACGGGCCAAGAATCTGCTCCGTGTTCATGTCATGGCCGCAGAATCCCAGCCTTCCTGTAAGCGGCCTATGCGGGGGACATGGGGGCCAGCTGGGACAGACAGACTCGGTTGCCTCACCTCATTTCCCCCCCTTCCTCTGAATCTCTTGGCCCACCCCCCCCCCCTCCCTTTTTTTGGTAGAAGAGTAAAAACAACAGGCTTCATTGTGTACGACTGTGACTTCCTGGACTCCTGGGACTCCACAAATAAGCTATATGACTCATTCAAAACCGGACTAGAAATGGAGCCGCAAGGACAAGGGAGATGAAACAAAATGCAGCATTTCCTTTAACAGAAGACTGTCTTTGACCCACATATTTTGTACAATTAAAGGTCAGCTCCCCCAAACTCCGGGGGGTTTTTATAAAAGAACGCCTTGTAAGTTTTCAAGATTTGAGTGGTTTCTTACTTAAAGTGTTTTATTTCTGGTGTGCACAGTTATCTTGTACTGCCCCCCTATCCCAATGAAATTTGCAAGGTTTTGTCATGAAATTAAGTGTTTGGCTCTCCGAAATAAATTAAAATGAGTATTAGGAGGCGTTTTATCTATTGTGCAGAAAATAAGGGTACAGCCTGGTTATTAATAATTTCCTGTTATAGCATGCAGCTTCAATTAGTGCATAATTTTATGCGTGCCATCATGTGGAAACGAGACTTTAATTGTGTCGGAGGATGCATCAGTCTCGGCAGACATGGCGCACGGACGATAGGGGAGGGCAGCGAGCGTGTGGCCTTTGCACTGGCATGGCCTGCATACTCACCCCACCCAGATTACAAAGAGAACACTTGTCCTGGGACTATGGAACTAACTAGCCCACTGGGAATCCCATGGAGCGACAGCACTGACAAAGCGACCAGGAGCGTGTGTGTCAGCGCCTTCGGGCAGTTGACCGTCTGCACGCCAAGGAGCAGATTCACATCTCTGCTTCCTCCAGTGCTCCCAGACCCCTTGTAGGGCTTCGCCATGAGGTCAGCATGACACAGCGTCCGCTCCAGATAAAACAGAAACGATAAAACCGGCCGGGATTGAATGGCATCGGCCGCCAAACTGGGGCCGTTCGGATCACAACAACAGACTGTAAAACGTGATTAAGTAGCCATTTGCGGTGGCCTTGCGGCAGTTAAGCGGCCCTCATCCTTGGACCTGAAACTCTACCTCAGAGCAGGAGAGATCGGTATACGTTCCTGTTCGATGGCGGTCAGAGGCGCGGTGGGGGCGGTGCTGAACATTTCTTTACAGGAAGCTGCTGATAATGCAGCAGCTTCCATCTGCACGCACCGTCCAGAAGGCTTTATAAACACAAGAAGTTATGCCCACCTCAGTGAGGGAAGGGGGGGCGAGAACAATAGCAGGTTCACAGACGTTTCAAGGCTCTGACCCCTGGTTTAATAAAAATGAGTTATTTGGTTCATTGCTAGCAATCAAGGACAGATACTTACACGCACACACACACACAATCCCCCCCCCCTGCAAATACTGCAAACAAACAAAAAAGCCAACTCAGTGTAGCATCTAGATCAATTAGGGGTCAGCAAACCTGTGCTGTATCTTTAACGAAGCTTGTTACTCTTGTTTTCTCATTCGTTAAACGCTTGCTGGGGTGCCGGGCAGGGGTGGGTGGGGGAGATATAGCAGCGGCGCCTGTGAGTCCTCACAGACACCAGTAGAGCGCAGGCAGCGGGTTCGACATAAAATAACAACATATGTGTATATATGGTGCAATGTGCAGGACTAACATTACCAGGTAACGAAGTCAACAGCCACGGAGTTTAATCTGCCCCAGTGACAACAGTGCAGGCTTCAAATTAAAGGTACAAGGAAAATGATCATTCGGACGGCTTGTTTGCAAATTATCTCCCTGGTAACAATGATCCAAGGTTTAATTAGCAGCAAACAAAAAGGTCAACGTTAACCTTCGCCCAGACAGCACTGTCGTCTCTGAAATGTGAATGGGCCGGCCCCAACCGCCGTCATCAGTAATTTAAAAATTATCTCACCACCACAGGAAGTGAGGTGGGGAAAAATAACTCGTTTGCTAACAATCAAAGACATTGAAGCAAGCTAGAATTTTTTTTTTTGAGCATTTTGAGACGCTGATCTGGTCCTGAGGTTCAAACAGTCTAGGGCTTCAGATCCCCAGCAGTCTCAAAAATGAGACAAAACACTATACTGGTGACATATTCCAAAATATGAACTGTGGTCAAAAATGGTTTCGTGTGCAGTTCAGTGGGTAAGAGACCTGATCTCATGTCAGCATGGCGCAGGGCTGGAATCCTTGGATCTGCAGAATAATCAAATGCCCGCGGAGACAGACCCTCAATCCCAAGGATGACTCCTTGTTTTCACGACCCATGTCAGAAATTACACATTTGTCCTTAATTTTCCACATACACCATGCTGCCGGGTTCTACCGCTCAGGGATGTTGCTGGCGTGAGCTATCTTTCTGAGTCTTTCCTCCGACATACTGAGAGTTGTCTTCAGGAGACTGAGAGTATACATGTGGGACATGCCCTGATGTGCACATTAACCTTTCTTATCCTTTGTGAGACATTTCATTAGGGGTGTGAGAGGAGGCTTCCCCCAGGACGAGCTGTGCTCTCAAATCTCAGTATGAAATCAGCAGAGTACGACTTCAGACACACGATGACTTTTCTTTATTCCTCTCCCAACTGAAACTTGTCAAAAAACATTCAGCATCCCCCTAAGTAACCCCCCTTGTTCTGTTAAAGTGATCTGGTGAGGCTTTGTGAATTTTTCAGTGGGTCCGTCTGTCAGAGCATCGGCATGTCAGGATCTTTAGGGCTTTGCACACATCCACATCCGGCTGCCCGCACTGCGTTCAGACCGCCGCCCGGCTCATTCCCCCAATGAGTCAGACTGGCAGTCGCGTGCAGATTCCAGCTTCCTACTCAAGTTAATACATCTGCTGATATGTGCTTTAATTTCGGCAGCTCTACACATTGGGGGGAAAAGATGTACAGTTATATTTTTAAAAGGTTAAAACTGTGCTGCCCGCCTGCCTACTCTCCCTAATGACTCCATTTGGAAGATGCTGCCCAGCTGAATGGTTAATGTGGGGTTGAAGCGGACTCAGAGCATGGACCGGGAGCCCTCTTCAGTGGCCAGCACCGCGCACTAACAGGGAGGGGGCTCTGCCTCTGAAAGCGCAGGCGGCACATGGGGAGGACCCTTTGTGTAAAATAACATTTCTATTGAAAGTCAATTACCAGCAACATTATTTTGGTCTCTGCATAATTAAATGCATCTCTGTTTTCTCTCCCTCCCTCCCTCCCTGTTTTTCAGACGGAGAATTATTCCATGGACTCCAGTTATGTAAATAGCAGAGCGCACCTTATTAAAAGGTATGTCTTGATTAGAAAATTAGGATAATTTCTCCTCACCCATCGTGATGTGAATTTGTTCTGTATTTCCAAAGTCTGCGAACAGGTGAACTCCTACATCATGTGCACGTTGTAGCTAATGTTTAAAAGAGCGAGTGAAAACCAATGACTTAATATTTTCATGACATTATGAATCATTTACTCTTAATTACATACAGTTTTATTGTAGCGTATAAAATAAAACTTAAATAAGGCCAGTTCTTGCTTAGCAGAGACCAAAATGCTTATTCTCTTTTATTTCTGACTTTTGACATGACTTCAAAATCTTAAACATCATAAAGCACAGATTTTCACAGAGGATGAATCATTCCATCTATTCCCCATATTCGCATACTCATTTTGTATGCCAAAGAATTAAAAAAAAAATCTTTTTTTTTTTTTTTGTTTGGCTCCTTATACATCTATGAAGAGGGGAAAAAAGAAAATGAAATATTAAAAAAACTCAGAAGTATGAAGCTGAGTGAGTATCACCATGCTGCAGTGGTTGCAGAGCTCAGGTACCTGAGAAAGCTTCTCCTAAAACAAAGAGACTTTGTGAAGACAATGATTACATTAATGTCATCTTTCCATGGGCAGAATTCACAGCGAACAAGGGCCCCCTTTGAAAGCTTAGGCGGGTGGTGGGGGGTTGCGGGAGGAGGAGGGTCAGAGCCCTTGGATTCACACTCAGGAAGGGAACACCAAGGCGGCGCAGTGCTTCGTGATGAATGCCCCCCTTCCCATGATCTCCCTTCCGATGCCTGAGGCAGAATCGGCGCCCGGCCCCTAATTGGTCATTTTACCTGCAGCTATGGACAGTCCCCGGCCAGCCTTTATGCGAAAGCACCCTGCGTGTGTGTGCGCGTCTGTGTTGCTATTACAGCCATTTCCCCTCCGAAAGAATTCCTGTGTTTGTGTAAACAAAGAGACAAAGAGCATTCAAGTATGGACTGCGTAGTACAAAGGATAGTGGGGGGGGGGTAGTGCATAGCCTGTAGTACGGACAGGTGCAATTACACTGATAACATCACAGGGCACCATGACGGTCACTGCGGGCACAGCACTGAGGGCCGCGAACAAAGGAGCAGGGCTTTCCTGGTGTCGGGGGAGGGGAATGCCTCATTTTAAAAGCTGTAAAAGACGCTCCCCGAGTATGGCCCCGGATCTATCCCACGGCCCGTGAGGCTGTGTGTGTGCGTGCGGCTGTGCGCTGCCGGCAGCTTCGGGTTCCTCAGCTACAGCGAGCGCTCGCGCTTAGCGGCGACCTGCTCACGTTACTGCCCTTGAAAGGGACAGATCCGCGTTCTCCCCATTAGAGGCTCTCAGGGAGCGTATCCTCTTTCACAGGGATGGGAAAAAAAATAAATAAATAAAGCTGAGGAATCAAAAGACCAAATCTTCCCTTTAGCTGTCCTACTTTTATCCCTTGAAAGAGTCGGGACCCTCTGACCCCCAAAGCCCCCTCCTTTAAGCGACGGAACTGCAGGCCTACACAGACGCTTGGATCGTACAAGCAGAGTGCAGCTGGGTGAGATCAGGTGGTTTGTCTGGCCTTACACTTGTCCTCCTGTTACTCACACTGAAGATTCACTTCTAACAGCCTTTAGGAGAGCTATAAATCTGAGAGAGGAAGGAGGGAGGTGGGAAATGGAGGAGGGCGGAGAAGAGGCAGATCTGACGGAAACTGATGCGGCAGTAAATCACCATTTTCCCTCCTTCCCCCATCTTTCAAGCACATCAACATTCAAGGACTTGGAAGGGAACAGCCTGAAGGACAGCGGGCATGAAGAGAGCGACCAGACGGACAGCGAGCACGACGTCCAGAGAGGCCTGTACGCCGACACGGCCGTCAATGACGTGCTGAACATGAGCCTTCCACCAGGGGGCAGCCAGCTTCCCGAGCAAGGTAGGACATCACGGCAGCTTGCGTGGCATCGATGGTTCCTCTGGATCGAATGCCGGGTGATGCCATTGTAAAATCTATATTTGGTCTGTTCTCTAAACACTGCTGGGGGAGTTGTTAAATAGGGCGTATATGCTGAGGTTTTTGGCTGAAGTGGCTGCGGAGAGAGGTCGTTTTTGCATTCAAACTGGGCCGCTTGGTAAAAACATCCCCGGGAACAATGAGCTCTCTGATGTTCCATGGTCCCGACAGCGACAAAAAAACTCTTCAAAGCTGCACACACTCCACACTCTACCTGTAGATTTCATTGGACGACGTACAACATTCCCGGCTTGCGAAAAGTGGTACTGCACTCGGACACAGGAAAGGGAGGCTTCGAGGGAGGGGGGTGACACACTTCATCCTAGTCAGTGATCAAATGAGCTCCAAAGTGGGGAGACGTGTAGCCGGCAAATAGGCCTTTTTGCCTGAGTAATTTGAACCAGTGGAATCCTCAACCAGTCGATACAAGGGACCGGACCCATATAGGAGGCAAACGACCTTCTCAGCCAAGGTCCTTCCCATCCATACAGTTTACTTGTTTTGTTAATGCTTATGCTTGACATACAGCTCAACAACACTACAGATGAAAAGAAAATAGATTCACAACAAGCACTTAAATTCTGTCAGAGACGAGCTGAGCTCTGTTGACATCCCACAGAATCGTTTTTAACCTTCAGGTCTGTTTTCTGATCCACTTGGTTGGCTGCCGTCGAAATCAGCCTTCTCACTCGCTCAGAAATTCACATGAAAATCCGGCCGCCGGTAAACTCCCAACATGTTAATTTCATGCTGATTTCTAAGATGCAGATTCTCGCAACACCACTGATGAAAGGGGAGCTGAATGAGTGAATTGTGACAGAAAGAGGAAAAGCACAGAAGCGCTGGAAGGTGTGAAAAATTATTGGCAAGACAGAGAGATTTCATCAGCACGTGCCGAAAAAGTGACAGCCTGTCACAGCCAATTAGACGCTGGTTAGCGCTATGTTCATAGCCTAGCCGACTGGAACCTTCCCTACATACCAAACCTCTGTATGACCACATGGTTCATATACCTGGAAAACTGCTATTAAGTCCTCCAAACATGGACTGCCTGTGGCCTTAGAGACCCAGACTTTCGACTTGGACTTTGTGTAGCAGAGGGACACATGGGGACACTGGGGTGGACACAGTACTGGGTGGGCCAGGGCACATGAATGGCTATTATTCTGTAACAGTGAGGCAATAGTAACCGGCAAACTTACTGACCTGCTGACATTATCATTTCAGCCCTGGGGAATATCTGCTGGAAACGAGGCACCCAAAAAAGCCCAGTAGTCAAGGGAACTCATTAGGAACAATTAGTAAAAAGGAGACAAGGTTTTTCGCTAAGGAGGAGGAGAACGTTCTTCGGTCTCGCTTGTTTTAACAGTCAGAGGGCCAGCGCACGCAGCTGTGAGGCCTGCTCTGGAGCGCACGCAGCTGTGAGGCCTGCTCTGGAGCGCACGCAGCTGTGAGGCCTACTCTGGAGCGCCCGCAGGCCTCTTTTGTCTTGCCTTACATTCCCATCGCACTGTTTTGTCAACACAAGCCAAATGTGCACAGTTAGCAGGTTTTGTTTCTCCAACTGAAAAAAGTACACGGTCCAGACTAAAGCAGCCCCCCCCTCCCCCCTCACGATCCAGACTGAAGCAGGCCCTCCCCTCCCCCGTAGCTTTCCTCTCTTTGTTTTTGAACGTAATCCGCAGCCGCGCTCAGCCTGCACCGTCACGG
>JAABNY020000002.1:28527664-28551092 GCA_015164015.2 Brevimyrus niger | reverse complement strand
GTTCTCGCCTGCAGTTTTCTGTCCGGAACACAGCGAGACGTTTATCACGGAGTTGAGAGAACACCTCCCTTTAGCGAGACAGTGTGTGTTCACCCCTACACACACACACACGAGACCCCCCCCCCCACACACAAGACCCCCCTCACCGCATGTGCACACACACACACACACACACACCATTCACCCAACCCCCCCCAGCTCCCCAACTGGTGTCTCTCACCATCCCCCCTCCCTCGGCGACGTTCTGAGCTGCTACAGTACACTACCCGCCGCACTGCCCATCTTTCATAATGAGGGCGGCACCAAAGAGAATCCCACTGTGGGCAGCTGGTTCTTCCACATCCTGTTACACTCATATTTATTCAGCAGTGGTGATTTTTGCTCCTCCCATTGTTCTGTCCTGGACATGTTCCTTTGTGCACAGGGACAGTGCGCACACACACACACACACACACACAAACACACACGCAAACACATGCACACACGCACACACATACACACAAACACCACAGAGCACAGCGGGATGGCCGCTATGGTTCTGCATGTGCCGATCGGCGTGATTAGTGCCCCCTCACCACAAAATGTCAGCTTATCAGTTAATCTTCATACAGGAATATGCGGCCCTTCTCAGAGATAGATGAAGCGGCGTCGGGGGGCTCAGGGAAGCCCCTGTTTCCGTGTGGGGCCTGTTTGCTCGCCTGTGCCCACCTCGCCCTGATTGCCCACCTCCCCCGTGCCCGCCTCCCCCATGCCTGCCTCGCCCTGATTGCCCGCCTCGCCTGTGCCTGCCTCACCCTGATTGCCTGCCTCGCCCATGCCCACCTCGCCCTGATTGCCCGCCTCGCCCGTTCCCGCCTTGCCCTGATTGCCTGCCTCGCCCTGATTGCCCGCCTCACCCTGATTGCCCGCCTCGCCCTGATTGCCCGCCTCGCCCGTGCCCGCCTCGCCCTGATTGCCCCTGCATTCGTAATTATAGAAGTCCCGGCCTGGTGGCTTCACGCTGCCCCCTCCATGCCTCAGCCTCTGGAAATGCTCCTTTATTTCCTGTTTGTATTCTGTCCTGTTTGTTATGAAAAGATGGAATTTGGCTGCTCTGTCCTCTGGGCAGCCAATTAACCTTTATGATTCCAGTTACTCCCTACAGCCTCTTGAATAGGCGGATGAAAAGCGGACGGGAGGGGCAGGCTGTTTAGTTCTGTGGTTTAGAGGGAAGGTGCACTGTTTTTTTTAGATATATATATTTTTTAATGATGTGGCCTTCTGCGAGCGGCCCCCATTAAAGCCCTGGCTGGCCAGCGGAGATGGAAAACGAGGCCCGAAGGGTCAACAGGGAGGCGAGTAACGGGGGAGAAACAAGCTGGTCGAACACGGCAGCGCGTGGCAGACAGCGCGCCCTTCGTCTCGGCACCATAAACAAATAGCGACAAAGAAATCCAACGGCACTGGAGTTTCAGTCTCGCCGAGGCATGGTGGCAGACGACAAGCTATGTGGCCTGAACAGCGCAATCAAATGCAAACACACAAACAAACAAACTCGTCTACGTCAGACCGGTTCTCAGACTGGACTCAGGGGAGAACTGCATGTGCTGCTTTTCACTCCCAGCAACCTCCTAATTAATGAGCTATGACTGGGCTAAGCAGAATTATGATCTATACGTAGCAGCTATTAACATTTACAGTCAACAGATGCTTTCATACGCAGTACACAGATGTACGGAGCAAATTATTCAAATTTAATTTTTTAATTTGTGGAATATAAATATAGATCAATCAATCATTCAATTGCAGCAGTGATTTGCATAAATAAATAGATGGAAATGTGCACTCTTTCTTGAGGCT
The DNA here is from genome assembly GCA_015164015.2 of Brevimyrus niger. Taxonomy (NCBI): domain Eukaryota; kingdom Metazoa; phylum Chordata; class Actinopteri; order Osteoglossiformes; family Mormyridae; genus Brevimyrus; species Brevimyrus niger. The sequence goes on along the minus strand of JAABNY020000002.1, from coordinate 28,549,253 downwards.
TAAAAAATAAGACCTATTTTTTTTTCAAGCACCCTCCTGCACGGCAATATAAGCCAGACATGTTGAGTTCGGCGGACAGGAGGGGGGCCTCACTAATCAGGGGTTCTGTGGGGATTCAGATGCATTTCCCAGCTTCCCTGGACATATCACCTGCCCCCCCATCTACTCCACACTGTGACTGTTCATACATCTTGAGATTGAACACCCCCCCCGGTGGAGGTATCCCCCAGTCTGCCCACGGACAGGGACCCAGGCAGGAACTAGCACAGCTGAGGCCCAAAAGGGGGACACTGCTGCTGTAAGCCTGGCACTGTCCTGTCTGCGTAAGACCCTTTAAGATCAGAGCCCAGCATATGACAGGCATTCGCTGGTTCCTTACACAAGCCCCACCAATCACAGGCATGCAATCTTAGGCTCCACCTCTTTGGCTCAGCCAGGCTAAGTGTGTTAGATAGGAAACACACCATGTCTTAACCTTAGTTCCTTTCAGGCAGGCACACGTCTTTTTTCATCTGCTTATAATGCCTGGTGATTTATAAATTAAAGTTTACTTCATTTCTAAAAGCAAATGAAAAGCAAATTTCTACATAAAAACATTGTTCCTGACAACACAAATACACAGACACAATGCATGGCGCCGATGGCTCTCTGTGTCACCGTGACAACACCTACCCCATGCTGCCACCCCTCCCCTACCCCATCTGCCCCCATCTGCCCTGCTAAGCCTCCACCGCGCTGCCCCCAGGCCTCGCACAAGTGCTCTCCATCAGGCCCAAAACGGTGGACAGTGGCAGATCGGCCCCACAACTGTGCACCAGAGCTTATACAAACCATGACGTTTGACCAAGATGACAGGTCTGCAGAAACCTGCCGAAGACACAGATCCTGTGCAATTTAAGTTTGTGTCTCTGAAATATGCTTCTTTATTCTCTGTTCCTGCCATGTGCTTTAGTTCCTTACTAATTTGTTTGTTTATAGGTATGGCTGGATTATGAATGGTTTCTGCTCTATTCTCTGCTGCCAAGTTGCCTATGGAACACACTATTTAAACTTTTAGTAGCTTTTCCTCCAGTGGTGAAGGAACACCTTCAACGCACTGCACACAGCATGCTGCCTCTCAGGGCAGACATGCACGTTATTTGTCAGACCTGAGAGGGCCTTATGATCTCTCATGCTTGGCTCAAATGAACCTGACTGGCTCCAGTCCAGTGCTGCTTGTACACGTCTCAGACCCTCTGAGCTCTTCATAGTTACCGCTCAGGCTGGATGATGAGTTATTCAGAAAGTGGATGGATGGATAGATCGAGCTCTGATTGGCGAAACTTTAATGCAATGAATTATTATTATTTTTTTAACAATGTGCTGCTTAATGGGAGTAATAACTGAGTGGCTTAACAATGCTATGGATGAGATATGCTTTTTACATTGTAAGACAAACTGAAATGTGACTGTCAAATATATTACTGATTAACGGAAGGTTATTATAGGCTTTACGGGACCAAAGACACTACATTACATTCGCAAGGCCACTGACAGACAGACAGACCATATTAATCAATCCCAGAGATCTGATTAAAGATTAAATGGCAGACTGGATTCTGAAATTAGACTGCACAAGGGCACTAGTTAAAATACACCGGTGTCTCCCCAGGAAATATTTACATTCTCAGGGCTCACCAGCAGACCTCCAAACTACAAATAAATCCTCAGCTGAACAAACACATCACCGGCCTGCCCTAACTAATACCTCCACTCAGGAGCCACAGACAATAAGCGTGCAGCTTGCAGAATTTGCTCATCCTCAAAGAACACTCTGCGCCCTTTTCTTACCCCAAAGCCCAGATCCTTCTCAGACGCGATTTACTGTCTACTCAGTCTCGCTTGCTCTCCAGACTTGGGAGGGGGGGTTAACAGAAAATTAGCTGGGTAGCCCAGTCAAGCTCAAGCACAGAACACTGCATTGTCCGCAGCGAGTTTAAAAATTCCTCCATGATGAATGAGGAGGAGGCAGAACCTGGATGGATAGGATGAGCCTGAACCAAGTGCTTTGCACAGAGTGAAGTCTGAGTTTGTGACTGTCCTTCAAAACGGTGGGCGGGGTGGCCAGTGGATTCCAAATGACACATCTGTGCCCCCCTGCTCTCTGGCCATGGCTCTGGCCAAGCCCTGGGTAAATACAGGGAACCCTGTCACCTCCACCTAGAGCCTGATCTAGTGCAGCAGCTGATCTCAGTCTAATGTGCGGCAAACACCCAAACTGACAGTCTTTTTATCTTTCGTCATTTTGTCTGCTGCAAAAATGTTGTTTTTGACAACTTTAGGCCCAAAGTCTCAGAGCAATTCACCAAGCAGCGGTTCCTTTTACTGATGACAAAAATTGACTTCTGATGTAGTGTTGACAGCTGCCTTTGAGTGAAATAAAATTAGTGCTCAGACTATGCGAGGGGCCTGCTGGTGCATGCCATTATATCAAGTGACACGTGACCGGAATGCCGACGGCTCACAGGCTGGAGCATACTCCATTACAGTCTTCCGTGATGACAGTGAAGTTTATGAGACGACATTCCATTTTGGCGCGTTTCTTTTGTTTGTGCTGGCTAACACGGCTGAAAAATAGGCGCTACATTTTTTATAGACACCGATGCAGAAATTCAGCGTTTAATGGGAACACAGTATTCAGCGGTGGCACTGAGTGCAGCAAGTGGCTATACAATAAATCTGCCGTGATTTATATCAGCTTTTAGACTAATTAATGAACCCATTATTGTAAAGAAAGGGTGTTGTGGAGTCTACCGGGTGTATAAGCTACCCTGTCGGCTTGCGTTATGTTTAAAGTAACCGTGGAAGAACTTCATGGAAGCGACCTACAGTCAGATGCATTCTGCAGTCCTCAGGAGACAGGGTAGTCAATCATGTCCCAGTAAATTGACTGGTACCAGTGCTAAGAACACTTGATTTACCATCTGAAGCACATACAGCACCAGGCTGCTGAGTGACTGATTTTCTGTATAATTAATATCCAGCTTCAGGGAGCTGGTTGGGTAAAGTGTGGGAAGAATGAGCCTTGTTCTCCACGTGACACGCAAATATTCTATGCATGTTTTGTATGGTGGAGAGAGGAAGAGATGGAAAGCTGGCTGAAGGGGTTGTGCATTGGGGGCTAATGAGTTTGACAGCTCGCTGGGGGGGCTTCCTGGCCGTGCGCCCAAACAAGACCACCGTACTACATCATGTGACTCCCACGGGACCCCCCCCATGCCCCGGGCTGATTAATGCCGAAGCACCTGGCAGGGGTGGCAGCCAAGCCGGACCATCCCCAGCGGCATGGAAAGGGGGTGGGTACAGAGGTGGCAGTAGAGAGGTGGCACTGAGCAGAGGCAGACTAGTCCAGCCTGATCCCAGCGCCCCATGGAGTTTGACTTAGACCAGTTCCATTCACAACACCGCTCTCCAGCTGCAACCGCAAACAACTGGGGTGTTGCGGTGGTTCAGCTGATCGGGCAGTATACATCTGGCAGAAAAAAGGAATCAATACTGCAAGCAATTAGCAAACAATCTGAGCGGCTCCTCATGGAAAATACGCAGAAATGCACGCACACACAGCGCTGACATGAAAGAAACACACAGTAAGATGAGTCAAAATTTACATAATTCATTTACTAAAGGAATAACTGCGGTAAATGCAGGATTAAAACACCCACTGATTAATTAAATCTCATTGGCACGTCCAACTCGCTGACGGTACGGAAAGGCAAAGATACCTGCCCATCCAGAGTCTGTAGATGATTCCAGGAGCTGCTGGCTGCCAGACAGTGCCTCTGGGTTCAGCTTTTATTTTTTAAATCAGGCAAATCAGTTTAAAAAGCATTGCTTCTCCACCTGAGCCCCGAAAGGGATCATATCGGATGGGATTGGAACAGACAGACAGAAAGATGGCTCAAAACGCCTCTTGACCAGAAATAGAAAGAAAAAAAATTCAACTCCCGAGTACAGAATAAGAAACTTCTCCTCACCAAGGATTTTATCTCAACAGCCATGAGGACGTAGCTCTCCATGAAAAGTCCCCCCAAGAAACTGCTCAGGCATGTTTATTGCATCCCCCCACATTCCGTTTTGAAATACGTTTTGACAAGTATGCAGCCATTTCTCAAAACCGCTCCATGCTCCTTCTTACTTTTGACCCTACTTGGCCACCACAGTGCTCACATTCTCCATGGCTCTGTCAATTATCATGGTACGGAAATTGCTAACGTAGCAGATTCGATCGAGCTGGAAGCGGGCTGTGGAGCCTGAAACGCAGAGCCGGCCTTAGAGCGACAGCTCGCAGGGCCTCTTCTGTGCCGTAGTGCACCCCTCCGATAGCATCACGTGCTCTCTACAGGCCTAACCCCTGCAGAGAGAGATGCTAGCAGCATGGGGCGAGCAGCTGCCTCTCCCAGCACTCCCGTGGCCTTGTGGGAGACAATAACGGTGTTCATGACTCAAGCGGACTGGTGCGGGAAAGCAGAGTAAACCTGGTCAAGCTTGATCTGTATTTGGACATGGGCCATTATCTACTGCTTGTTACCTTTCATTAACTGCTGAGAGGAAAGGGCAGAAAAAAAAATCTCTTACAGAGGCAAATACAGATTGTAGTGACGGCCTCAGCTTGGAAGCCTTTAATTAAATACAAATGTTTGTCCATTAGTGCACCTCAGGCATTCTGATAGCTCGTACTGCCCACTTGTTAAAATAAAAGGTATTGCTGACCTTGTACTGACTGCAAGGCTGCTACGTGGCTCCCATTTCCAGCATCTTGCTACTATGAACTCTTTGACATGTAACCATACATGTTAGCTATAGACTTCATTTGCTAGGGAATCAGCCCCACTGTTGTAAATGTAACACGCCCCGCCCTCCCCAGGACGCTGATGCCTCACTGATGAGAGCTGATTGCGGAGGGCCATTAAAAACTTGCATTCACTTTATATCATTTATTTATTTATTTATTTTTCATTTGGACCAAATCCAATGTTTCTTAATGACCACACAACTGTGTCCTCTAACATAATACATTAGCTGTATCTTCTATTAACGAATGACATGAATTACATTAATTTCATTAATGCTGTACTCCCCTTTGGGAATGTATGTTGTATTAGGGCATGCCTTCTACTGTCAGCACTAATTTGAATTTGACAAGCTGCCATACATTCTCTTTTAGCCGGGATTCATCAGTATCCAGGCCATCGGGTTTTAAGCCTCTTTGCAGGTGAAAAACAGCAGAGCTCTCCAAGGCTGACAAGACAGATAAGCTTGGCAAAGGCATAGAAATTACCCGAGGAAAAGTTTCCAACAAACATATACCCCTGGTCTATCCAGAGACCCAGAAGTACAGCAGTTCATCTGCTAAAATCCCGGCAAATTAAACTTGGAGACCAGAGACAATTTTACAAAAGCGTCTGCTAATGAGATTAGCTGACTTAAAAAACAATAAATAAGGACTAAGAACTGTACATTATGTATTTACTAAATTACTCTTACTACAGCTCATAAGACAACATGCATCATGATGCGTGGATGCAAGATGGATGTCTGTTCCTCATTGGATTCTTCTGAAAAGCAATGGCCACATCCGACTCGACTCGACTCGACCCAAAGGTTTTCCGTGATAGAAGAACCACTGACAGACAGGCTTTAAATTACACCCCCACCCACATCCGTCCGGATCCTTTGAACCAAGATTCCGATTAAACCGGCACATTTCTAATGCATCAGCTGTGTTGAGGGATTTGGATCATCATTCCCTCCAAACTGTTATTTAATTTCAAAATTCAAAACACAGCTTCCGCCTCCCAATGGAGCAGAATCTGTAATGAGCTATTAAATTCTAGATAGGAAACGTTCCCACCAATATGGTGCTCTGTGTGGTATTTTACACCTGTTCCTTGAAACGAATGGCCAGCTTATTTACCCAGTCATTTTCAATGTGCAATCTCAGTAGGGGGCGTCTTCTCAGTCACACTCTACTCTGGACTGTTTCAAGCAGCAGTGTTTAATTGCTTCATTTGTTAGTATTAAGTTCCTGCCTTTTCAGAAAGAGATAGAAAACACTTTCTTTCTTAATGTAATGGGGCACGCAGGCTGCTGGTTATTATTTCGCTTTCTTATGTGGTTACTGGGGACCATTGTAAGTGACATCTGTGTGCCGCACACAGCGAGCGGAGACAAGACAGGGAGCAGCTACTTCACCGACGTCTTGCTTTCAGAGCCATGTCATTTATGACTGAATCGCTCCCCAGGAGTCCCCGCGTGGGGGGGCAGGGGCCGGGAGGCCATTCACCGAGTGCTCGTTTCCTTCCCAGAGTGCCGTGCTGCAAGATGGGGCTGCTCTTTGTGCACTCTCAAAGTGTTTCTTCACAGGACTTCCGACGTATACATCTGATAGGAATCTATTGAGAGCAAAACTGTGTTTTTCATAACCGAACTCAGATTTATTCCATGAAAAATGGAGAACCGTCAATTTGATTGAAGTAATCTGGGAGAGGGCGGCAGATCTTTTTGCAATGGCAGGTGTGGTGGCCGGTGACGGCACGTGCGTAGCCATGTGACTAGTTGCTATGGTGATAACACAGACTAGCGGTGATGATAAGCCATTTCAAGATGTGGACTCAGGGGGCCTGGTAATTACGGACTAAAATTGAGCCACTTTAGCACTGTGGTCATTTTATTTCCTTTCTTTTTCTTAGTGGTCCCTTCTACTCCGGTGTATATGCGTGATTCCATGAATGCAGCACATGCTCCAGGCTGGATCTAGGACATCCTGGATAGCTAAGCATCAGCTACCCAGGCCTTGATTAACACATTAGTGAAGAAACAAGCCATGATATCCCTAACCCAGCTCAACCCTGAAGTACATCCACCAGCACATGCCAACGTAGGACACTTGATATTACTGGAGTTCATGCTTCAGCGTGTAGGGAGAGTCGTGGCAGGAGATGGAAGCTTCTTAATCTATTTATTATGATCTGTTTATTATCTGAAGAACGACAAGCTAATTAGCCTACAGCCAAGTTCTCCATCACCCCCCTACGGTGGTCCTGAGATAACGGAGGGCTTACCGTTTGTCTCAGGGCATGACACCCCGCATTCCCCCAATTAGCATCCCCACCACAACATAGCAGAGTTGGCTATAATGATGGTAAATATGTACAGTCATCAGTTAATGTGCAATAAATAATTTGGACGACAAAAATTATTCTAATATACAACCACAACAACTAAAATGTGGTGAAGTTCAAAGAAAAACAACTTTTCCTTTTTAGCGTTGCTGCTCCACTCTCTGTGCCGTATATTGATGGGTAACGTGGGAGTGTGGAGATGGGCTGAGAGCGAACACACGCAGCCATTTACAAAAACAAAACAAACCCGGATGTTGGTGGGGGTGTACAACATGGAGTACTTATTATAAAAGACGATCTGCCAGTATTGGTATGAATCTTGAGATGCAACTGAATGTATGGGTGTAAATTTAGGAGATGAGGGTTGTAATTCTCCCCTATAAACAAAACCAACCAATATAACCCCCTGGAGCCCCTTAAATTGGTGGGGAAATCAAACCCCCCCCAAAGTTTTGCCCTACAACCCAACTACAAAGTCACTATGTTATTACTACTTTATTCGCAGTGGAATGCGTACAGCTAGCATGAAATTTGCAAATGTCTTCATAGAATAACACTGACATATTGGACTTAGAGGTTACTTATCCAGCTAGCAGTAACTCTGTCCCGCCACAGCGTTAAAAGGGGGCCTTACAGGGAATTATGAAATCTTCCCACGTGAAATAATGGAGATGACAGGAAGGCCGACAGCTCTTCAAGTCGATTGAGAGAGAGCCGGGCTTTATGTTGTTCTAATGATACAAAAAGCACCTGGAAAGTCCTTCCCCCGCACAGCAGAAAGGATGACTGCACATCACAAAACAGACGCTGACAAATCTTTTCTCACATCGGCGTTAAGACAACGTTACATATTTATAACTCTGCCAGATATCACAGGGTAGAGCGGACAGCCATCCCACTATGTTTCATTTTTTTCTCCCCCCCCCCCACTAAAATGTCTGATTTCTTATGCTTAAGCTCCTCGCCTTTTATCGCGCCTACACGCCAAAAACCAATTATGTCTGCACTGGAAACAGACTTCTGATTTAACAACTTGCCTTTTGATTGGTTCATGAAGGGTCCTGCCTCACAATTGTCACACAGAGGTCATATGACAGCAGCAGGAAGCCACTCCACACACCAAACTTATGTAAAGAGTAGGGCTCACGCTTCAGAAAAGGCACAGCCATTCACGGCTGCTGTAAAGAGCACAGAACGAGAGTTAGAGTCTGAAAAAGAAAAAGGTACAAATTAGTCTTTGCAAGATTGGAGACCGGGTGTGACATTCTGCTTTCTGCCTACCTACTTCCACAGAGACCGTCGAAAGTTTCCACTGCCAGGACGAATGCCGGATCCTGGGCCACTCGGACCGCTGCTGGATGCCCCGTGTGCCCATGCCGGCTCGCGCCAAGTCCCCGGAGCACGGCCGCAACGTCATTGCCCTGTCCATCGAGGCCACCACCGTGGATGTCCCGCACTACGAGGACTGCGGCACCAAAAGGACTTTTGCCACCTTCGGCAAGGACGGACCCGAGGAGACGGAGCGGGCCGAGCCAAAGGGCAAGAGGACAGCGGAGGCCTCGGCATGCAGCCCCAAGGCCAATGGTGCCGTCCGTGAGGCCGGCAACGGCCGGGAAGCTGTAAGTCCCATTACCTCCCCCGTGCACCTCAAGAGCCCTCTGTCCAAGCCCCCCTCGACTTATGGCACGCTGAAGTGTCGGGATGCGGAGAGGATCGCCAATCACAGCCTGCTGCGGCAGCCCGAGGGCAAGGACAGCGAGCCAGCCATGCGTGAGATCAACCAGCTACTGCAGGATGGTCGCGACAAGGATTCCCCCAGTAGCAAGCGACTCAAAGACATCGTCCTATAAGCTGGCGGGCTGGAGCCAGCAGAGAGCCCAAACACGGGAGCACACGCACATACGCACCTATCTGTGTGTGTGTGCACGCGTGTGAGAGAGGAAAAGGAACAGGGGAAGGCGAGACGGCGCGACATGTGCGGGGAAGCGCCCGTGGAGACACGCTTGAAGAGGCACCGTATGCTGCCATCTTAGTCTGCTGGCCAACAGATGGCTTTGATGTGGCTTTGTCTTTGCAGCCCTAACTTCCCCCTTTGTTTTTTGTCCACCATCCTGAAAAGTGTGCTGGGGAAGTGTGGGGGAGGGGGGGGGTTATGTTTACTGAGTAACATGCCAAAACACACCGTTCAGAGTTTCTCCCTCCTCTTTCTGGGAATGGCCGCGACATTCAAACTGGATATGATACAACAGCCATGCCCTTGGACAACAGTGGAGTCATGCCTTTGAAATGCGTCTCTGTTGATCTCTGATGTTGCCTTTTTTTTGGTTTGCGGAGTGCTTTTTTAGCTGAAAGACTGTTTGACGTTGCTTTCAAAAAAGAGCCTTTTCCCCCCACCACTAGACCCAAAAATACAAAAAACACAGAACCTTCTTTTTTTTAAAAAAAAAAAAAAAAAAAAAATGGCTTATTTGATTTTGCAATGCAAAAATTGAGCCAAAAAACTTCTCTCATCCTAATTTTCCCAGCTTTGACGTGTCCAATAACAGACTCCCTCTGCATCCCTGAGGACAATCCGGTGTCTCCGAACACGCCGAGGCCATTACAGTATTTACATTCTTTTTTGCCTCTGATGGAGCTAAATGTACACTGAGTGTCAGCTGAACGTCCGCTGGAAACTGAAAGAGGGAAAGATCTTTCTGCCGAAAACGAAAATGAACGGAAAGACTTGTTTTATTTAGAATCTCCTGTGCCCATTCTTGATTGTAGCCGGTGGGGCACAGTTTACTAGAACCTTGTGCTCTGGTCTTGTAATTTTTTTAATTCTGACTGTGGGGCTAGGATAGAAGGGATCGTCACTCACACGTGTTGCTATGTGAAACTCTGCATAGGGATTACTATTATCATTTTTAATAACCTGTTGTTATGTGACAATCCCTTTAATGTTTTGTTTCAAGAGGAAAAAAAATAAACATTGGTGTTTAACTGAAGCTACAGTAGCGTTTGTTACACAAACACAAAAGGAAAAAAAAACATATGCCAAAATATATTTTATAAATAATTTAAAATGTATAATGAGAATATTTAATGCTGTGTAGTTATTTTATTAGTAAGTTATACTTGAAATTAACAGGCTTTTGTTTCCCTTTCTTTTTTATTATGACCTTTATTTTTGAAATTGAACATTGATTTTTGTTTACTGTGTTACCCCTGGCAACTGTTGACTTGCAGTCTACCTTGTTGTAAACGAGTTTCTTATTGGTCAGTTCTTGTGCCATCAAGTTTCTGTGTGGGCAAAAAGAAAAAGAAAAAGACAAAAAAAAGCTATTTCAGCACCAACTGTAGTGTCAGTTCAATGAGCTTAGAGTGAGATAGCAGAAGAAACCAAAAAAATTTAAATAAAAATGCAAACAACCAGGATCACATTGAGATTTTGAGTTCGACATTAAAGCAGAAGGGAAAAGGTTCTAAGATGGCTGGGTGATTTTATACATTCTGGAACAACCAGTTCCTGTGGGGAGATATCAAAGCAGACTAGAAGAAGGGTCATGCAGTAATATGAGATCTCCAAATGAAAACAAATATGCTCAGCTTAACGGCAATTCCACCCTGCCTTTTTGTTTGAACCAGTATGCGAAAATATACAGATAACAGATCTTTCAAGGTACTGCAAATGCACAGAAAGTAACTAAATGCGACCTTAAGTCTGATAGCTAGGGTTAAACCTAAAAGGGAAAAAAGAGAGGAGGAAAGGGTTAATCTTTTCCTACTAATGGGTTTTTTCAGATGCTTTCTGATGCAAACACGCGGACAGATATGCGTGATTAAAAGGACATGTTCCATACAACGACATAGAAATTGTAGATGAATGTTTTGAAGGTCTCACCAATAGCTTCTGGCAACATGAAAATCAGAATAATCACTGAATGTATACAGCAGCTTATTATTAAACTATTAAATGTTCTCATTCGGCTTCATTGTCTTCTCTGTGTGGACTTTTTAAACAATCTGAGTTGCATGCGACATATGCAATCGAATGTACCGCATGTCCGTGAAATATCAGAAGATTATCTGTCGCCTCACGATTATTAATTAAAACTTCCGGAGTGATGTGATCTTGGCCACACTTTCCTTGATGAGCGGAGAATGTTTGCAACGTCTGTATGAGGAAGAGGCCACTTACACTCAGCATGCGGGTGTATGTAGGATTTAAAAAAATACACTAAGATTCAAAACCGGGGCCAAAGCCGCTTTTTGTTTTGTCATTCTTCCCTATTTCTACAATTAAATAATTGCTCTATCATCCCGAAGTAAGGAAACCTATAGTTTGGAAGGAAGAAAAAAAATGCGCAGCAGGAAAACTTGAGCCAGAGACAGTATATTAAAAATATCAGGGCCTTTTCAATTCACTGAAGTGGGGGCACACATGTCATTTTAGTGACATAAATTATTCCTGGGGTCTTTGCCTTACAAATTTGATGCAACAGATCCATCACAACAAAAATAAAAGCAGACAGGATGTTTGACAAGCCCCCCCAGTACTGGCAGGCATTACGGCGACAGACAGGAGGGACTAGCAGCTCAATAGCGTAGACTTAATATGCGGCACATCCTTCATATCTGAACAACAGCATTTCCATTATCAAAGCCTCTGTGTTTAAATTACCTAGTACCGCTCAGATCCTTGAAGAGATATATATTTTTTTAAAAGACCGGGAATTTATCAATGAAATTAATAGCATTCCCAGAGAGGAATGAAAGCATATGAGGTAATGGCCAGAGAGACAAGAAGCCAGTCTGTATTTTATAGGATACAATCAGGAAATTGGTGTGAGCACTAAAAAGGGACTTTTGTAGTGTCTCTGAAGAAATGTTCTCCCAGGAATTAGGAAGCTATGACTCTTGCGTTGATGGGAAAACACAGGAATTGTATAAAACTATTCCAGGCTGTAGCTTGAGGAAGAGAGGAAGAAAAAAAACATTTGAAGCAGATAAGCAGCTGTCACACAGCTGCCCGTTTCGATAAGCAAAAAGGATTTTTCTTCCCCCCCACAAAAATTAATTTTGCCGCTTCTCCCCTCCGGTAGTGCAAACATGAAAGTTTTCACGATGTACATGCTGACACAACCCCCCTCCCCCTCAATCTACTAGAAGGATCTCTTTCTGCCTCAGCCGGGGGTCCAGATAATCTACAGCACTGTGACTCCAGTAATGCAGAGATGGTGAATAATACTGCTGTAATGGTGTTTGGACCCTAGGGGTCTCATAACATTGTCTTCTCAGCCCAGGGGGTCGAAATTCTTTAAGGTCAGAACATGAACATCAAAGAGATTCATCGCCTTATCAGAAACGTTGGAAAAGCACAGGAATGAGAGTGGAGCTGCGTTAACCTTCCCTCCTGTTCTTCATGAGCCTCGAAGTGTCAAGATGTTCACAAAAACACCATGTTGTCCACTCACGTTTGATCATGCCTTAGGGCCTACATCTCAGCAACAACTCTCCTTAGAAACAGATTTACATCAAAGGACTCAAGTGTCATGAACATTGTTCTATTAACATTTTAATTGTTTTATAAAAGGGTGGACAGTTAAGAATATGTCTGGTACAAATGTCTCAGGGACAGTGGCCAGGCATGAGAAAATTTAGCCAGTTCCAAATGTACCTGTATTTGTTATGCTTTCCCTAAGCTCCGTTTGGGACTGGTGAGCACCACACTAACAGAAACCTCATTTCGTCACCAGCTGTGATCTCTGTCCCAGTATTGTGGATCTGTTTTCCAGTAAGCCGTACAGTTACTTGAACAATTGCAGAATCCTCAACTGCTAATACTTGACCATTTACTACATGGCTCTGGGGCTATGAAGAAATTGCTTTGAAACTCTCAGAAACATTCTCAGAAACACTAAGAGCAACAGTTAAAACAGTTTTAATGTTTAATGTTTACCTATGCGGGCTTGCCTGATAAATAAAAAGCAATGTACTTTAAAAAAAAGGCATTAAAAATGGAAGACCAAATAAGAGTGAGGTCTACAGTTAACATCAAAAATAGACTCAAACAAGCAATGGGAAAACTGCCATTGTAAAGAAAGGCCCTTTGGAGCACCGTTTTCAGATTTCAGAAACTTTTAAGAAGTCATTCTATCCCCTGATACTCTTTCTCACTCTCCAGAATCAAGCCCATAACCCTCCAGGACTGACTGACTTTTAAAAATCAAATAAATAGATAGAAAACTGCCCACACTGGCAGTATCGCACAATTCTCAGTGCTAAGCCTAAGTGCAGTGGGCTCTGGTAACAGCCAAACCTGGTTTCAACCTCGTCTTTTTTCTGACAGGTCCTAGATATCAAATATTTTCTTTTTTTCCACATATGCAAAAAATGGAAGGGACAAAATTCTTTCTGATGATTTCTCCATTCCACTTTACATTCTCTAGGCTTCTGTCAGCCAGAACTGAGAAACACAAAAGCCCGGAATAGATTGTGAACCAGGAAACCTGTTTAGAAATAAATAAGAATGATTTAAATGTCTCGCATCCTTCTGGCAGTAGTATCAGAGCTGAATGACGCCACAGCTTTTCGCTACTGCCCAGTGAAGGAAATGGGAACGGACAGTCCCATACCTCAAGGCTATGCCATTATCTTCTCCACAGGAGAGTAATCAGGCCAGCCCCCTGCCTGTACAAGGCGAAATCCAGCATGTAGATTCACGGCCTGTTCGTGGGAGGCCTCGGAGGGCCTGGAGGTCTGCTGCAGTTTAAAGCACAGCAACGGAAATGTACAGCAGAGAGAGCCATGCAGCAGTGACCTGCAGTGCCAAACATCACCCAGGGGCAACAGTAGTTAACACACTGGGCGAGTAACCAAACAGTTTCAGTTTCAAGTAGGATGCAGGGTTGGCTGACGTATACCTGCAGCATGTTTAACCTCAGCTATGGCAGTAAAACTTATATCTGTTTAAACTTATATCTGTGTAAAATGTGACATTTCTAAGAAAAGTGCCTGTGGTTGTATATACCAGCAGTGCCAACCTCAACCTTAAATGTGCTTTTCGATTTTGATGTATAAAAGATGTCTTCATCCTGATTAAGCCAACGAGCCTCTCTTTAGTCCTTCACATTAAATGTGACAGGGGTGTCCAATTTACTAGCTTGCTTTTCAGTTACTACCCCCACCATCTCAAAGGTCACTTACTAATCTCCTACATAAATTCACAACGAGCATGGCTAATCTGACAGAGTGCACTGGAATTGAGCTCTTATACACAGCCAGGTACATAAAAAACAAACACCACGAATAAAAAATCTTTAATACTGTATGGTCAAAACCAGTTGCTATTGTGTGATTGGCTCTATATCGCTGGGCCTGTTTTGCTGCAGAAAGACACAGAGGCCAACCAAAGGCACAGAATGATGTGATATGCCCGGAACACTGTCTGCATTGGACATACAAAAAATTTCATAACTTTGAACCAGGAAGAAACTTCAGGGATTTGGATTTTTTCAATCAATGTCCAGTGAATGCATTGGATAACATCCCTTGATGGAAACCTGGTACATGAACGGGAGAGAGTGGGATGATAACAGATTCTGCCGATATGAGAAGCCCATTAGCACGTCTCCGAAAATCCTTTGAGAAGCAACTGGACCCTGAGTCCCTCAAACCTTAGCACATAATATGAAGCCTGCTTTGACTGAAGGATGCCATTGACCTGTGGGGAAACATCAAGGTGCAGAGGCCTTGACGAGATACAAAAAGACTACTCAACCTATAACTTTGGAAAACCAATTATTTGGGTTTTTTTGTGTTTTTTTTTTCTTTGCTGTATTCCTCAAATAATTCTCCGTCCCTCACCTAGGAAGAGGGAATAAGATGAGCCATAAAAGAGCTGTCCTCCACATTGACCTTAACTAAGCCCATCGGTCCAACAAAGCAGCAGATGTTAATGTTGACTGGGGCCAGTCAGAATGAAGAAGCAGCGAAGATGGCACCAAGCCTGTCAGGACTCACCCCTCACTGATCCCCCCCAGTAACCTATTATGAGATGGTGACCAGCAGAAGCTGTCTGCCCACATTACAGTAATTCAAAAGGATGGATCTTGGTCTACATTGCGATCACAAATGTGACGTGAAAAGAGTTAAAAGCTAAAATTACAGTAGCATGTCTGGATTAGTAAATGGTTCAGCCTCTTTCGATTTTACAAAGAGGTTCAGTCCCACATTCTCATTTAACACTGATGACTCATATCCTGGGTTTTATAACTGGAAACAATGGTCTTGCTGAGATAACCAATTAATACTCATGATACAGATTAAATATCTGGGAATTGAATAAAAAAAAAAACACATAACTCAACTGCTCAACAAACTCAATTTTAAATATAAAAACAATATATAATATTAATATATTGTTTTGCATTGGAATATGATTGTTATTTTTATTATGGATCACAATCTAACCTTCTGCCATGTTGTACTCCACAGCAGTTAGTTTTTAATCTAAAAATCACCCTGGTTTACAGAGGTAGGCACGGTCAGATGACTGACTGAGGCTGCCTGAATCAATCCTCAGAGGACAGAGTCTCTCCCCTGGATTTCATTCCAATTCACTGCTTTTATTGCAGCTCACTGCGATGGCCTAACCAGTCCGGTTAATAAACAACAGCTGTAGCATTTGCTGTCAACCACCCAGAGGTCCCAGGCACTTCCCATTGGTTTCTTTACTGGGACAGCTCCCTTTTGATGGTTGACAGCACAAGGCAATAGCATCGGCAGTAAGGGCCAAAGCCTCCTTCCTCCCATTGGTACTATTTACCGGATTCCTGCACAATTCAGCAGCAAAGCTGATACATTTTTCATTGGGAAAAAATGGCACATTAATTCTGCAATAAAGGTAATATATCACCACACTTCATCATGAAGATAACAGAAGTGGTAATTAAGTAATTAAGAGAAGATGTGGATGGTGCACATATATACACACACACACACACACACACACACACACATGCTCACACACACACACACAGACACACACCACCACCAAGTCCAGATTCTAATAGAGTCACTGTATATTGAGGCTGACTGACACATACAGTAGAAATGGCTCCACACTGCCTGCATGCCAGACCCACTAACCTATCATACTGGACTTTGTTGAGCATGCTGAATCTGCCACGTACTGCAGGAGCTCCGTGATGTGTGCATTCACAAGGACAGGCCTCCATGGTAGCATAGCTGTGCACATCACATAACAACCACTGACAGGTATCATCAGACAGCGGTGTGCATTTACACATAAATATGTTGATATATATGTTGCCTTATGTCACATTTAATTAAAAAACCATATAACATTTTCTGAGAAGGTCACTGATATTTTAAATATTTCCTCTGTATCTTCAGTTTCCTGCATGTAATAAGTGATTAACTGCTGCAGTTCGAGCAGCTCAAAGGAGGAAAAAAGAACTGCATATATACACGTGTACAGAGACACTACTAAGTAAATGTGGTAAGGATTTTATATGAAAAGATGAGCTTATTTGAAGAAGGTAGAAAGGCAGTAATAGTGCAAAAATATTGTGTGCATTGCAACAGAGAGTCTGCTGGGTGGCATCAGCCCCGTAGACTCCGATCCGTTCCGTTCCAGCTCTTAAGAGGCACACACGAATCGATCGATGTTCTACAGATTAATGACGTTATGTATTCAGAACATGCACTGCGCCTACGCACAGGGCCAGTGACATTTTCATTGCGGCTGATCAGCATTTATAAACTCGGCTTATTTTACCTCGGGGTCTCATCTCACGTCTCCATCGTATCTACAGTAGCATGAGATGCCACTCTCACTGGCACCTTCCAGTTCATTGTTACAGGACTGATGGAATGGAGATAAATTAGCGTGGAGCCTCTGAAGCCTAGGAAATAGGGGGCCCCTTTTTTGTACCGCCGGTGATACAGGTGGCGAGAAGATGAAACCTTAGCGGAAACGCTTTATCTTATTTGTTTCCTAATTAATTTGCTGTAGCCGCCATACCTCCGCAGGCTCAGTTTCCCTTTATACTTTAGTTGTTTTGTTGAACAAGGACTGTGCGACGGGAGGAAGAGAAGAGCCATTATTAATGAGAAACCTTTTTATTTTGGTGCGGTGAACAAGTCAGCCAGGTAGCACGGCCAAAAAATAAATCAGACGCAATCACAGGGTACTACAGTAAGTACCTGTATTTTACAACACGGTGCCTGAGTTGGTAAAAGGATTCCCATGCACACGGTAAAATTCAGGGCCGCAGCACAAAAACACGTGTACTGTGAAATGACATGTTTTTTTTTTTTTTCTTCCAAAGGTTAACAACTAATAGCGTTTCCTGTATATATTGGCCCAAATGCTGTAGCCATTTGCTAACAACACTTACAATTTACCCTGGCAAGACTAAAAAAATACACTGCACCTCAATAGCAATACACAGAATTATCCCATCAAGAACAGGGTGCCGCTTCTCTTCAGGGGATACAAATAACGTAGTAACACATTCTTGCTTAATGCATTATTTAACCAGAAACAAAGTGTTACTTTTAAATTGATTCTATGTTCATTATGAATCAGTCATAACAAATTATGTATTTCATGCAGTTACTACTTGTGTTCATGATTTGTACTGGAGTAGTGCTTGAGTTACTAAGTTGCTTATTACCTCTGAAGTAAAGTGTTACCAACAACAGAACCAGGGAGTAACATTTTACTGTATACACACACACACACACACACACACACACACACACCAACACACACACATGCAGGTTTGTAATTTTATCGTTGTGAGGACTCTCCATTCATTTCTATGGGAAAACTCTAATCCCAACTTGACCTGCTACCCAGCCCAAACTTTAATCATAAGTTATCAGACAAAATATGAGATCCTTGTAGGGACCTGAATAAGTGGGGGACATGTGGCCCCCACAATGTAATATAAAGATAATCCACACACACACACACACACACACACACATACACACACACAGCCTCTCACCTTGGGAGCATCCCTTGGTTTAGACTTCAGCAAAGACATCAGCTGAATCCAAAATAATTACTGAATGGTACCCAAAGTCAGAGATTTGCAATTAAAGCACAGTGTAGAACAGGGAGTTTCAGGCCATGCAACAGCATCGTGATTGATTTGACCCAGACAACAGAGGAATTCACTGCTGACCCTGAGCATCTAATGCTCCACGTGGTTATGTTTGATGACCAGTGGCTCATCGCTATTAAGCACCATTCACACCTCCTGCCTACTCCTCTGTAAAAGCATGCTAAGAGTTTAGCATTCTGCTAAAATGTCTCACTGGCAATGTTTTTGAAGCTATTCTGCTAAAATGCAATATGCCTATAGCTCATTTCCATCCATCTCTCTTCCATCAGCTTATCCTAGTCAGGGACATAGATGATTTACTGCAGTTATACTAATTAAGAAACCTTCAAATTGAGAAGAAACGTGAAACAAGGGCAAAGCGAAGCAACTAAAAAGCTGTTTTGAGATCAGTTGAGGATCATCATTACTGGGGGTTCAAAGCAGACAGGAAACGAACCCATGGCTCCTTCAGATGGCTCTGATAGTGATGGAACTGTGGCTAGGTCTGTCACATTCGCCATCCAAACTGTTAGAGACAAATAAGCAGCCTTAATTAAAAGTCTGTAACAACTATGTTGTTAGGTTCATAGCCCCAATTTTACGTAAAATGGGCAGTCCATTATGCAAATGATTTCATTTGCTCTCTTGCACTATACACAGTAATACGCGTAAAAGATTTAAACCAGGCGGTTTTTTTGTCTCAACCATAGGGACCTTTTTTATGGGCTTTAAAAATTAATAAAATAGTGGGTTGCGAAAGAAAATATTCTGTTGCAAGCCCAAGCAGATCAGTCTCCATATCGTCAGGATATATAACCATATATTGGAAAATGGGTTAGTAAAAAAATATATAATGGAATTCTTTGCCTTGAGACAAATACCTAAGGAGGAGGAACAAACTCAGAAGTCGATAAGGACGCAACTTTCTGCAGATAAATGGCGAAATATATAGGCTATACATCACCCATAGTATGAGGCAGAATGAGATGGTATTCAGAATCGCTCTTCATGTTTGAGGATATGTACTGCATTGCAGTTCAGCTGAATTATTTATCTGGAGGTATAGAAAGGAATCCGCCACATAACAAAAGCTTGTAGATTTCCTCTGTGCCGACTTCTCTGAGAGGCCATGCTCAACAGGATGAATTATCCAATCACTAATCAAAACCCAATCAAACGGCACCGTCTCGCGCTTCGCCCTCCAGCAAGCAATCACGGTTTCCCAATCAATTAAAAGTCTGGCAGAAAGAGACACAGCTGCAGAGTGGTAAAGCAGCAGCTCCTGTTGGATGGTGAAACACTCTTCCAGTTTTTTTTTTTAATTGAAAAAGCATTTGCAGAAGACCAAATCTGCAAAGGCACGCCCTGAAAGCGGCTTAGTGGTCCGGCGGACTCGCCCCAGAAGGGGCGCCCAGCCTGGAACCTTTAAGGCACCGCCAATCCCTTTAATCGGAGTGTTCCATTTCATTCCTCCCACCAGATTGGAGGTGAACTGCAGCCCCACATGCATGATGGGAGGGACGACAACACATATCACTTGCCCTTTTTCCAACATGTTCTCGCTGTCCTGGAAAACCGAAATTACAATGGCAGCACAAACACCTATGGACAGCTCTGACAGGGTGAGAAGATAAAAGGACCCACCAGTAAGATTCCTTCTATGCCTTTTGCACCGCCTCCCACACGCTCTGGTGTCCAAACCACCCATGCCCCCCCCCCTTCCCCTCCGGTACCACAGTCTGACATAAATACTTCAGACAGCAGATGTACAGAACTTCCAAAAACGTGGGGTGGTCAATCAAATTTAGCTTTTCCCTTTCCTGTCCCTTCATCAGACTGACATGTCAACCAGAAGGAACACAAGGGAAAATTTAATGGAGGAGGGGGAGACTAAAACCATGCCACATCTTTTTGTGGTGATGCTGTCAGTGTTGAAGACGCCGGTGGCAAAAAGAGGAGAAATATGTCACTGGACAATGGATTGTTGAACCAAAACCACTGCAGTAAATTGGTGCATCAACAGAGGAACTGGTATCTCCAGTGAAAATCCAGTGAAGCACAAAGCAATGACTCAATCTGATGATAGCAGTAATGACGTATTGCACAATAGTAATCGTGAACTGTAAAAGACGTGAAATGGTAAATTGGCAGCAAATTAATCAGCTGCTGTCAAAACCACACAGACCAAATATTTAAATGTATGCAGTAATTATCCAACTAGTTTAAGCTACCAGTGAAAAACAAGCACCGAATAATTGTGCTGCTATCGGTTTCCAAGTTCATCTTAGGCATTCTAATTTTTTGACAGGTTTATGCACTAATTTCCCCCAATAACTGTAACATGCTATGACTGGTTTTACAGTAGCACAAGTATAATTATACTTGTGTGCACCTAGCCCCACAATTCTGCAGACTGCATTGAGCAGTGACTGATTCACCACCTCAACAGCCATACGAGGCCAGTCCACGTTAATTGGGAATGAATTAACAGAAACACAAGGTCTCCACAGCTGTGGCTACTGAACAGTGCTCCTTTGTGTTTGTGGGTTTCAGTCAAGATCTTGATCCATTTTTACTGCAATCTCTTTCAGACAAGCATACGCACCACAGGAAGACTTAATATTTTATTAAGTTTTTAAGTTTTATTAAGTTATATATTATATTAAGTTTTTATTTTTGCATTGGAGAAATGTTGAAAGTACAGGTCTCACAATGACCCTGGTTTACCCATTTTGCAAAGAGGATGGAAAAATAAAAAGGTGTCCTTCATCTTCCTATCCAACCAGCCAGCATGACACTTTCAATCCCTCAGAAGCAGGGGTGGAAAGTAGAAGGGTGCACTGAGCAAATCAATTAAAACCATGAGCACATTCCATTCTGTAGAGGCATTTAGCACAAGGATGAACAAATCATGGGGTTGATAGCTATAGAATGTAATAGCCCCGCCTAGTTTATACCTTAGTGACACGTGTGAGTGGCTGTCAGAACCTAGGAACTAAATATACTGCAATTTAATTGTAATGGACTAATCCATTCCAAATAGATATAACTGAACCACAACATAACCACCATAAACATGCACTGTGAGAAACACCACTCAGTGACACTTTACGTCATTATACTGCATTATAGATACATTCATAATGCATTATAATGCATTCATAAAGTATTATAAATAGAGCTATAACTATTTATGAAAATGTGTAACACATTATAGCTGTCACGTTTGGTCCGGGGCGAGCAGGAAGGGTAGGCGAGAGAGTCCAAGTGGAGGGTAACAAAGGGTTTTAATTATAAAGCACAGGCAGG
>JAABNY020000002.1:28399864-28429406 GCA_015164015.2 Brevimyrus niger | reverse complement strand
TGACACCGCAGAACAGTCCCTATTCCTCTCACACGACACTGCAAAGGAGACTGAGTACTGATTCCTCTCACATGACAACTCAGAACAGACCAAGCCCTGATTCCCCTCACATGACACCGCAGAACAGTCCCTATTCCTCTCACACGACACTGCAAAGGAGACTGAGTACTGATTCCTCTCACATGACTCCGCAGAACAGACTGAGTCCCGATTCCTCTCACACGACACTGCAAAAGAGACTGAGTACTGATTCCTCTCACATGACAACTCAGAACAGACCAAGCCCTGATTCCCCTCACATGACACCGCAGAACAGTCCCTATTCCTCTCACACGACACTGCAAAGGAGACTGAGTACTGATTCCTCTCACATGACACCGCAGAACAGACTGAGTCCCGATTCCTCTCACACGACACTGCAAAAGAGACCGAGTACTGATTCCTCTCACATGACACCGCAGAAGAGCCTCAATCCCATTTCCTCACGACACCGGAAAATGGGCAGATTCTGGCTCTAATATGAAGACCTTAACCTTGTGTGGTGAAATCCCAGAATGGACAAATTGCTTGAACTCTTGAGTAAAACATGTAATATTAATGCATTATTACTTTCACCTGTGTAAGGCTCTTTGGATAAAAGCTTTTGAGGGGTAAGCGTGGGATGGTACATGAATAGGAGGGAGGTCCTGACAGCAGGGAGCACGGCTTGACACTGCTGGGCCTGGTCTCTGGCTAAATCAACAACGTCAGACAGTACTTGGCGAGAATGCCACACTCAGGAAAGGCCGGGAGAGAGCCACCATGTTTATATTACATCTCCCCCTGGGTATCTGTGTAATAACTCAGATTTCAGATCCTGAAACGACAAAGCCGGCAGCAGATTGGAAATAGCAGGGTACAAGATTACATCCAAAACCATATATGTAATTAGGTGAGACAATATTATTTAGTGAAGCGACGTTTTTTTGTTTGCAGTTGAGAAATGGTGTAATTTCTCACAAATGTGAGAGCGGCATAAACAAACCCAGTACAATGACGAAGCGCCCATGAGCAGTAGTGAGAATTAGAGCACATAGCATCGTGCACAGAGGACCGGATGTCAACAAACCCTTAAAAGCTTTTTCCACTGGAGGAAACAAACCACTTTGTAAAAGGCAACCCTGACGAAGTGGGGAAAAACATGCACAAATAAATTCTAAATACAAAGGATTGTGTTCCCAGATCTGCCTGGTTGACCGCTGTCTGCTCCATCCCATACAAAAATTAGTGTTTTCAGAACTGCTCGAGATCTTTGGGTCCTACCTTAGGTGGCAGCACATGGGTCTCTGCCCCACCTCAAACCTCTGCTTTACACTGAAGGCTGCTGGACCGGTCATTGCGGTCGGCTTGGGTGCCGTTCAGCTGCGGGATGTTTCTTCTGTACAGGCATGATGACTCTTGGTTTCACTTTCAGACCCTTTCAGACTTTCTGCAGTGTTTACCCCAAGGTGCTTATACTGGCTAATTCACTTAGAGGATTCTTTAACCGAGACAGACTTGTGGAGCTTAAGAGCTTGGATGAGGGGACGTCTACCGATGCAGTTAGGCTCAGGAACATCAGCTGAAGCCTCGGACGGGACGGGCGGCGCTCCCACTCGCGAGTTTCACCATGACGCACGGTCGTGACCCGCATGCCGATCTCGGCAGTTCTCCGCAGGAGAAGGTGCAGGAATCGCCGGATACACTAAACCAAGGTGGGCAAGATAAATGAGGCAGTGAGTAGGGTGCTTCTCAGTGTCATCGTGGCAGAACAACGGAACGGCACAGGGGACTGTCTTAGATGGTTATCATTGTCAAAGTAAGCCCCACCCTGCCCCAAATGCACGACTCTCCTATCCATCCTTTTATCTGGGTTTTAATGATGTATTCATCTCCTAAGATCGGAAATGTCATTAATGCGGTATGATGGCACATAATTCATGGACGTTCGTGCTGAGAGCATATAATATATGGGATTCTGAAATGTAGGTGTTACTCTGTCCCTGGTGTGTAGTGCAGATATTACATCTATAACACACAAGTCATGAAAGAAAATTAACCTTTATTATTCATATTTCATCCTGGGATCTGAAGTGACTTCAAAAAAAAAGGCAGAGGAGAGATTAACATTTAATTGGAGTCCTGGCTTGCCGTTAACCCCATGGAGCTGGTGCTGGTCTGGTCCTGAGCTTACAGATCCCTCAGCCTTTCATCGGCTGCATTTCGTCTGATGTGCGACTCTGCGTCCTCATTAAGACCGACCACTTAACAAACCTCCGGGAGCAGTCGTTGTGATGATTATTGTCTCGTTTCCGAGACGACTCTCGCAGGCCCGTCTGGCACCGCGCGTTTCCGCCGCCGCTCCTGCTGGCCGCTCAGAGAGCGAGAGCAGGAGTGATCTTCAAGCCCGGACACTTTCGCAGAAGCCGTGCTCCCAGGTTCCTAAGGATCTCTGCCAGCAACAGACACTTGTGCCAAGAGCGCTGAGTGCATAAGCCGGGGCCTTGGCTTGAGTGTACACCCACCTCGCCCCTCCCCCCCCCCAGCTGTGACCATGAGTCCCACGTAAACAAGCAAAGTGCATTAGCTCCTTCAGCAGACCTGTCAGGTAAGCACAGGGCGGGTGCAGAATGCAGATTAGCTGGGCAGGGCCATGCATGGGAAGAGCCTGATTACTACAGCACTGTAGTAAACTGGCTACAAGGACAATAGTACTGTACTAAGTTGAGAACAAATACATCTGAGTATACTGTACATGAGTACAACAGAAAAAAAGGGGAAATACTGTGCTGTAGTAAACATTATAAGTAAATACTGTGTGTATTAAGCTAGGAACAAACAAATTATAACATTATACTACATTTATCAGAGAGAAATACAGTACTATACTAAACTGGATCCAAGCATATATGATACTATATTATGTTGAGT
This sequence comes from Brevimyrus niger, assembly GCA_015164015.2. NCBI lineage: Eukaryota > Metazoa > Chordata > Actinopteri > Osteoglossiformes > Mormyridae > Brevimyrus > Brevimyrus niger. Next base: position 28,426,457 of record JAABNY020000002.1, on the reverse strand, counting down.
ACAGAATGCAGATCAGCTGGGCAGGGCCGAGCATGGAAAAGGCCTTGTAGCTGGGAACAAACGCATCTGAGAGTAGAGTGCTACACTGAAAAGGGGATATTGTGGGCTGTAGTAAACATTACAAGCAAATACAATACTCACAGACAGTCTTGGGACGCTTGCATAATTCTGTAATAATGTTGTAATTTTATTAGTTTCATGACAAAAGTCCATCAGTTTATCAGATCTGCACGTCTTCATAGAGGAAGTGTCGTGATGTTTTTGACTGCCTGCCAGGATCGGTGCTCGTCTGCCCTGTTCCTTGTGTCATCTCCCCATTCGGCCTGTCGTTTCGCTGACCATACAGTTTGTACCCTAGTCTGTTTCCCTGCTCCCCGGACCACTGCATGACAAAGCAGCCGGTGACTGTCCCAGCTCCCCTTTTATTATTTAACATTTTATTTTGTGGTTTTCTTGGTTTACCATCTGTTTCTGTATTACAGTGTCAGTTCCTTGTTTTTACTTTCTATTCCATGTTTATAGTATGCTCAGTTTTCCTTGTTTAGTTTCTCTTGGTGTTTGGTCTTTTTCTGTACTTGACTGCCTCCACCTGTTCCTTATTGCCCAGAGTCCCTTGTGACTGGTTATGGTTCTCAACTGTCCCTCGTCTTGTCTTGTTATTAGTGAATTTAAGTGCCTGCTTTTGTTCTTTTCCTCAGTGGTTCATTGCAGATGTTGCCCTGTGTTAGGTATGCCATTGTTAAGTTTAGTCAGAATAGTTATCTGAAGTTAGTTATTATAGCCTCATGTGCTCCCCCCTGCTTTTGGTATATTGTTGATCTTAGTGTTGCTCCCTACCTTAGTTTCTGTTTGTTATCAGTTTTCTTGACCCCCTTGTGGTCTCTTTGCTTTCTGATTCTCCCTTTGTGTTGCATTATGTTAATAAAACCCTGTCTTGTGAATTTTTCTACGTGAATTGCTTCTCCTTCATCACGCCCCACTGTAACAAACTCGGATTTGTTGTTGCCATTTTGGTAATAGATGAGAGTACTGTACAACACTGAAGATGGAGAAATATAGTACTCTAAACAGGGTACCAGAATGAGTACTATACTGCTTATGCTACTCTGGTTACAGAAAGGAATGAATAGTACAATATTAAACTGTACAAAAAAACTATGATATTGTACTATACTGGACACAGAATTACAATTATGTAAACTTATAAGCTGAAATGTTCTGAAATAATAGATATAAATATTTTCAAAACAGCCATATCATTCTTGCTAACATGTATTTCTCATTTTTTTCTTCTTAAGCTGGGATTTGCGAGCTGATGTCCATATTAAACCTCCACGTCACGCATCTCAGGCCCCCTGCTGGCCACTGTGGCAGGAGACGGCCGCCCATGAGGGTGCCCCCTGCTGGCCACAGTGGCAGGAGACGGCCGCCCATGAGGGTGCCCCCTGCTGGCGCACTGAGACTCCAGACCCAGGGTCTGTTAGCCTTCACTGAGCCTTCATTTGCCCCGGGTTCTGTCAGCACTGCCGGCGTTCTTTATGCAGAGTGACGTGAATACCTCACCATGTCAGTGTTTCACCTTGATGCCTCAGGGTAAGAGCTGCAACAGTAGAGTCCCTCAATCATCATCCTATGCCACTTTAGCCTCATTCAAGAAACCACTCTAACCTGTTGCGGGAGAAACTCGACATGCCAAACATCCAGGGCCAGGCCATTGGCATGCTCGCTTGACTGAGCCTTGGTACGTAGGCTTTCTTTGATCCAAGTGCTGGGATTATGTCCGACGTGGTCAGGTAGCTGGGCTGGGCTGGGACCCAGAGGACTAAAGCACCATCCCATGTAGTGAGACTGAGATCCAAACTCACTAACCTCACTATCTCTACTAGTATATTTGTGTTTGTCGTTACACTCTTCTAGGATAAAAGCTGTATTACACGCGGTAAGATACAGTCAAGCAAAAAGCTCAGGGCTACTTCATATTCAAAATAATAACAGCAATTTCAAACCTAATGTCTTAGACTTTTGGGCTATAATTAGCTCACTTATCGATCAAAAAACACAGACCATAAATAGAAGCAGAAAGAAGAAAAAAGTAAATGTTCTTTTTTAGCATTAGCTGTTAATTTCCTTCACCAACTAATCTGCGGAACAATCAACGCAAATATATTCCAGGTATTTTTGAATCTCGGTTTTATTAATAGCCGATGGAGATGAAGCAGTAGAACGCGAGAGGTGGCGTGTCAGCGGTACAGGAGGGCATGCATGCACTGGGGCGGACATCAGTCATGTGATTTCAGAGGCTTGGGGGATTGAGCTTGTTTAGCTATATAAGTGCTTGTGTGGGGGCTTGGTGCTGACCTGGGGGGTGAGAGGGGTAGATGGGACAGATACATGCTCCATGTTTTTGGGGCTGTTATATTCTTGGTTGGTTTTGTACCCTGATTGGCCAGAACTTGACCTTCCAGAAAGATCTGGCCACACTATTGGCAATGGGGCATAGTGAGAGGAGGGAGAGAAGAGGGACAATCATGGCGGTGCTCTGAAGAGCGGGAAGCCACTCCAAACAGAGGCCTTCTCAAGCAGAGGAGCCCTCGTCTGGATGATGGTACAAGTGTTGGCATGTGGCCGTTTTGCATATTTACCCACGTGTGCCTCTGTTGAAGCACCCAGCCTTTACACCCCCCACTCCGAATGTCACACCGGCTTACGGGCCCACACTCTTTACCCAGGCTACGCGCCTCTGTTGGCTCAGAGTGTGTTCAGTGGGGCGTAGCCTCAATCAGACGCCACAGCACGCAACACGGTGGCGGCTTGGAGGACATGTGAGCACGCAGCTGCTTATTCTACACCATTTCTCCGCGGAGGAGGTTCGTACTCAGCTGTATAATTTGGCAAACGTGCCGCTCAACTGACACATCTTCCAGTCCCTGAAAATAGTTTTCGGTTTCAGGCTGAGAGTGCCGTCAGTATTCCGGTAACGGAACAGGAGGAGCACAAGGAGTGTGGAAAAAAACCCTGCGGATGGGGCGGAAAACACGAGGCGTGACCGTGAACAACGGCGGCTCGTTCATCCTGTGGCAGTGCGGGAAGAAACGGGACAAGTGGGAAAGCACACTGCCCCCTCGCAGGCGAATCAGAGAAACCGCGACCTCATTATCCCCTGTGCCCTTTTCTAGGCGCAGGAAGGAAATGGCAAGGGAAAGAGCTCACTGGCTTTTAGCTTGGCGCAGAGGCTTCTCTCCCTCTCTCTCTTTCCCTCTCTTTCCCCCTCTCTCTCTCTCCCTCTCTCTCTCACCCTCTGTCTTTCTCCCTCTCTCTCACCCTCTCTTTCCCCCCTCTCGCTCTCCCTTTCCCCCCTCTCTCTGTTACCCTTTGTCTCTCTCCCTCTCTCTCTCTCCTTCTCTTCCCCTCACTCAGTTTGTTTTTTCCCCTATCCATCACATCGGGCTGATGTTGTTAAACAGTGCCCCTCCTGCTTGCACCCAACACCCATCACCCCCCCCGCCGCCCCCCACCCCCCCCCCCCCCCCCCCCCCCCCCCCCGTACACCGAGGTCCGTTCATGCCACTGACTGGGCACCAGGTGATGGGCAGCACTTGCTGCCACGGGAATCAATGTGATACTTCCTGTGGGTTTAATTACGGGCCGGCATGGAACATTCACTCTACGGAACATGGGCTTCGGCCTGGCCCAAGATCCCAGCATGAAATCCGCGTGCATGGGTATAATCAAGAAACACACTGAGGCCTTCAACACCACACCTGAGTCATTCGGACCATAGGGTCTGATCCACAGGCTAATCCTCCAAAATGAGACCTGGGTTCTGCAACAAAGAAGGCCTTGTGACACTTAATCTCACTTGTAAAAGTGCGATGATAGTTCCCACTGCCTGTGAATGTGAACACCGTATCATTTCCCTAGAGACTGTCTCTGAAACCAGCAGTGCTGTGATGGTTTATTTATCCATTAACACCCTTTCTGTGACAATGAAGTTGACTCGCTCTAAAGTCAATGACACACAGTAAATGCAGACCCACGAGAGGTCGCCGCATTTATCTGGCAGAACAGGCACTATATTGGAACTGCAGGACCGCTGCTGGACCCCAGCAGGTCTGCTGCGCTCACCCTCATGCGATGTGCTGCATTCCCCTATTCCTCCTCTTCTCTCCACACTGTAGCTATGTGCACTTTCCCCACGCAGTCATGTGTGCCATGTTGGAAAGAGGCGTGTTAAAATGCAGTGTTTATTAATCACACACGGGAGGCCTTCCTCTCCGATCCCACCTCTAGCCTCATGCCTTGGCTGGCTTCACTGCACACCTGTTACCCTTTCATTACTTATTTCCGGGTCACTGCCAGTTACGGGGGTTGTACTTCCTCTATGACTCATTGCTAACGTGAAACTGTGGCGGTTTCTCAATATGCGCACTTGACCATACTTGGGTTGTCGTGTACACGCTTTACACCATCTTCCATCGACGAAGACCAGTTCCAATACTAAGAACAGGAGTACAGAGGATGGTAAAAATCCCCGGATGTTGATCCAGCCCAAAATATCAAGAATACATTGTATGATTCATTGTACCCCAAGTTCGTTCTTGGGTTGCAAGTTAGCAAGACTGGTCTTGCCAAGATCTCAAATACAATCTCTGCCTTCGTAGTATTGTAAAACGTCCCTTTTTTTTCCAGTCATGCTGGTTGTGTCATTTGTCGCTTTGCCACGGTCCTGTACAGAAAAAGGGTTGGGGGTGCCATGCCGCTCCTAATGCTGACCAGCGGATTGAGGCTTTAAGACCCACAATACTGGAGATTAGTTTGAGCTGCCAATCACCTAGCGGTTTAACCCCATTGATCACTCCATTGGTTCCCAGCGGGTTAAGGTTGCCGTTGATTGGCAGAGCACACTAATCCCACCCACCGGGGGGGTTTCAAAACACAGCTTCTCCCATCACTTGTTATTAAAGGCTTAAATAGGAAGGCAGCTAGTAACACCCTTCCTAATGACCTGGATGTGTGGATGAGCAGGGTGGCAGACTTTAGCAGGTGAACCTCAAATCAGTCCTCAGGAATGGGAGAAAGTATAAAATAAGAAGAATTTTTTTGAAGCCATGACAGAAGAAAGTCAGTGAATGTTAATTGGGAAGTTTGCCTGTCTAAATTGGAAGTGTCCAGGCCGGTATATCATACAATACAAGTGTGCATTGTCCAGTGTGAACAGCAGTGAATCATGGGAAAAAGCCTTTAGTATGCCCCTGTGAGCCACCCACGGTTTGGCCAAATAGACCAGGGGCCCTGCCTGTCCCGGCTCCGCCCACTCCTGTGAAGAGGGGGAAGGGGAATTGTTCACAGACCACAAAGTCCAGAGATCTGAGTCCTAAGATGGGAACCAGAGGCCTCATCAAGCTTACAGGCCAGGCTGATTAGCAGAGAAAAGGATGTGTCATGGGGCTTCCATCAAACGGCCGCTCGCCATCAAACGGAGGGTCAGTGCGGGAACACAGCGACACAATGAGGAGCTGAGGCAGCGTTTATCCATGTACTTAATGGGCATTTTATAGGAGAGACACCCCACAGCTGTAAACACTTTACCGGCTAAAACTTGCTGGGGGTCTTATTGTTGGGATGAAATTTACTGACCCAGAACCACATTAGACAGAAAAATTGTGACCCTGAAAAGCAAAGGGCAGGAAGGGCTTCACTTTGTTTACATTTTTAAAAATGAAAAACTCCCTGTGATACATTGCTGGCTATGGAAATCAAGTAGATGGATCAACTCTGTATTCAACACTGTATTTAAAATAAACTTGAAATAAAGAAGCCATTTTATGGGACCAGAAAACAAATGAAAAGCAAAAGCAATTTGGCTACAGGTGTCTACGCTCTCACTGGGGTTACCAGACAAAATAAAACACAACAGTAAATATGCAAATGACCGCGGAACAGGTGTGGGAAATCAACATAAGAAGCCAGTCACCTGACTTGCCAAGCCCCTCCATTCAGTCACGCCCCCTTTCTATATTTGGTCATCTAGGTTACGTTTTTACATGCCATTGCAGGGGGATTCAGAGCTATGTTTTGTGCTGCCCAGTAATACACATTCCAGTGAAACATTCCCAGATCTGATCTCTGTAGTGTTTTTTTATATTAAAGTTTAATTGTCAGTCTCCATAAGCCATGTTTTATACCTCTCACCAGAAAAATATCGATAAATAAAGCCGCAGGTTTAAAATTAAGCAGTAATTGGAAACATCAGCGTCAAAACAGTGTTCCCGTACAAGGTATCAAACTGCGTCTCTCATTTAGAGGGGATTACACCTCTCCATCACGGGACCCCAGACCCTGCCTGAACAAAATGCCTCACAACCATGTCTGGGGATAATTGGAGGTCGGGTTCTTACCCATAATTCCTGTTGTCTAACAACGGTGCGGCTTCTGTTCACCGGGCCCGGAGCCTACGCGTGCCTCTACAGCCGACTCCTTCATTAAACAAGTTTTCACCGACTAAACACTTTCACGTGGCTGCAGGAAGAGGCTGCTTTATTTTTTTTTTTATTATTATTATTTTTAAAAAGCACGTTGTGTTAAGCACAAAAAAAAACAGAGTTAACAAGACACGGACTGAAAAACCTTCCATCCACCGCTACACTTCAAGAAAATGAGATATCCACCCACATAGCGCGGCTTTCCACGGCACCGAACACACTCCTGCCCCAATTAGGCGTCGGAATAAATACTGTGCTTGTGAGGAGCTAGAAAAGACACAATGAGGAAGCGCACGATAAGCATGTGTTTCAGCTCCCAACGAGATGGGCCCAGCAAACGCAGTCCTGCGCATGTGGCTGTACGATCTTATCAGGGAGATCCGTCTCAGTGAAGGAGAGAGACGCTGTGTATAGCGAAACGTGGCGACACGTCTGGCTGAGCGAGTGATGGCCCTGCCCCTTTTGATGGACACGCCCATCAAGAGTGACATTGCCGTTGGCTGAGATCTCCTTCTCTGACCCCACCTTCCCCAACGGAACCTCTTTGTGAGCTTTTCAACGGCCAGCGGGCGGTGAAATTCTGTGCCCCTCAGTGTTTGCTGCTGCATTGCACTGCCATTTCCCCCAGGAGTCCAAAGACTGCTGAATCACGTCTATCTAAGCGCTGTCAGGCTGGCCAAGTTAAGGCAGGTCAAGACACCCCCCCCACCCCCCCAGAGTGCCCGACGGTAACAGGATGGTCCCTGTCTCAAATTCCAGATAACATGCACGCTATATACTTCAGACAATTCCAGCATTACAGCTGTACATCTAGAAATGAGACCATAAAACGTATCACATAGTGTGGAAACACATCAGAATAAATTGCCCCGATAATTAAGCACTAATTGGACCAACAAGTTCAATCATTTCAGCGACAGTGGTGATAAAATTAATTCATCCTCCGATGAAGATTGTGACAGCGATGAGGACTATTTTGAGAAGAAGTTGTTTTAAAGACTAGCACAAAACAAGTTCATTGTTCTTAATCATGCAAAATTACCCCATTCTGCCATAAGTATCATTCCTATTGTTTTCAGCAAACAGAAAAACTACAAATGATATATGTTTTTGTCTCATTTAACACTGACATTCTGCACTAGACGGGCCCACTGACAGGCTGATTCCGGCATGGGGAGTTTCCCAGGTGAATCTCATTCATATTCATCACCACAGCTGTTTGCCCAGGTAGAGATAATGGAACAGAAACAGTGAAATACTTAAGCAATAGCTCTCTATTTATTAAACTGAATGGAAATTGTGAATGACTTTAATACATTTAAATAGCTAAGACTTGCGCCTACAACGGTCTGTATTACAAAGTGTGCTGGATATTGACCAGTTTGTAATTTTTGACATTTTTTTAACAGGTTTTGAAAATCAGCTTTTGCAAAATGGATCTTTTAAAAAATATAAATGTAAAATAAGACCTTCGCATAATAATACTGCCATATTATTGTAGTTATGTTTGTGCTGAAAACAAAAATATAGGTCACACTGAATCATTATATTTTCTGCTGCTGATATATACAGAAAAGTCAAAGCTTGTCAAGGCATCTCCAAAGTGTCTGCGAAGGCCTTAAACTACAGAGGGTTAACCAGGGTCTGATGGAAACTGCATACAGACAGCCAACCTGCAAATGGATTGCCAAACCCCAGTGATGCGTTCTGCCATGGCAGAAGCCTATCCCAGTTAGCAGGAACAAGACTGGGATAGACCCCACGTGGGACGCCAGTCCTTCACCATTAGCAATTTAGAGTCTCCAATTATCTGCGAGAGGAAGTTGTTGAGGCACGGAGAAGGTGCAAACCTGACACATATGGAGCCGGATGGGACCAGAAAGCAGGGAATGAGTGAGAACCTCTGATTCTGCTTTTCAATAAAATGAAAACCTGTGTGCCAGTGGATGTTTAGTGGTATATAGTCTTTCCTTCAAGCTGCCAGTTTAACATTGTGAGTTAAACCATTCAGCCAGCCTCACCTACTGATATAAACCCGACTGTTTACATCACTATGGAACCATTTAGCGTAGCATTTATCCAAACTCAACCCCAATCTCTGCCCAAGGGCACAACAACGGAGCCCCAGTATCCATGTTCCTCAGCTTTCTGCTGTTCCCCGAAATTATTTCATGCAAAGAAAGTGATATCTTCTTTAACGGGCTCTGCCAGGTGTAGCGGCAAGATGCTGTGGAGGATGTGTGAGAGAACGGAGAGCAGCAGGGCTCCGGAGAGTCAGTCTCCTCCACCGAAGCCTCCCGCCCCGTCCCACGCACGATTTTCAGATGGAATTCAAATGCCCAGAAATATGCGAGTCTTTTCGGGTCGCATGCCTGCGTGCTACTCCAGTGCAGCTCGCCACCGCCGCTTCGGAGGTGCACTGCTCCAAGGAAGGCACACGAATGCCCGCCTCTCCGGGCCGCATCCCAAAACCCTCACGCCAACTTTGGAGCATTCTCAGCAAAGTCATGACAAATCTATTACTACAGTATGACTTTAAAAAAGAGAGAGAAAAAAATGAACAGTGTCTGCGGCTGAACTTTTTACAAAGAAGTTGTTTTCCATCTTGTCTTCCTGACAGTCTTCCCTGCTCAAGAGCGGAAATGAATGGTGACAAGCGTCAGAACCTTGGAGCAAGCGGCACACGAGCACCGTGTAAGGAAGATGTGTGTTTGTGTGTGTGTGTGTGTATGTGTGTATGTGAGAGGGGTGGGGGCAGCCACTGTTGTCAGCCATCGCCAGCCTGCCTGTGTGCCGCACCTGCACCACCATCACATTGACACTAGGGGCACTGCGGATTTGTGCGGGCGGCTGTTGATAAGGCTAATCAGCAGGCTTTCTCTGGCACTGTGCTCGCAAGGGCTGTTTCTGGTATATGGCGAGTGCGGCGGTGCCGATGCCCAGCTGGCCAGAGATGAGCCACGTCAAATTACACCCCCGGCGGACGGCGCCAAAGCCTGAAAACGTCAGGCAGGGACATTTTTGCCTCTTTCCTTTTTCGGGTCGTGCTGAGATTCTAACAGTTTCAGAGGCGTGGTGTTTAAGAATGTGCTCAAGGACCCGTAATCTACATGTCACTGACTAATTACCTAAATATCCAGATGCAAAAATGGGGAAATATTTTAGGTTGCTTTCGATAAAAGCAGAAGCAGGAGTGCAGTGGACTTGCCAGGACGGGTACTGACTCCCAGCTGGCACAATTGATTTGAAACCAGGCTAAAAATGCAAAACAGGGGCCAAGTACGCACCTACTCATAGAGAGTCATAGGAAGGTCTGCACACAATCGGCTACATGGGTCGTTTTGAAATTATAGTCAGTCCCTATTGGCTACTTCCAGCTTGCGTTGTGTCAAATCAGCACCATTGGGAGGTATTGCATATTGCTAAATCGTTTTTACCCTTTAGGCACACATGTGAAACATCTGCGTGCACGATCAGTTACAGCAAGCAAAAACAAAGCATGATTTCTCAGAAGTGGTGCGGAACTCCCACTGTCCACTGACGCCCCGTCAGCTGGGCAGCGAAATAAACACAGGCCCTTTGTATGGGGTTACCGCGCGCTCTGAATCTGCGCGCGCACAAGGAGCCTTTTCTAAATGTGAAGTGAAACGGCATGTGTCTAAAACCTCTCCCCATGGGCCAGAGTGCAGCCTCCCCCCCAGGCCTCCCTCCGGCCCCCTTTTCTCTCCCATGCCCCCGTCGTTTGTCACCTGCTCAGAAGGGTCGATAGATTTCCTGAGTCGATTTAATGCTAAAGGTCAAGTGCTTCTGCGACGAACGTGAGGCAATTAACACGCAACATCCATCAGTCTTTGGCTTATCTGCTCATCCTGCTCGCGGGGGGCTGGAAGCTGGATCTCTGGGGGCACAGGGCACAGAGCCTTGGGACAGCCTGGACAGGATGCCAGTCTGTCTCAGGGCATACACACTGGAGGAAAATCAGGGATACCAGTTACCCTAACCGTAAGTCTTTGGACTGCTGGGTCATTGTGCACGCACGCACACACACGCACACACACACACACAGACACACGCACGGACACACACACTCTCACACACATTTGTGGGGACTTTTCATTCATTTCTATGGGGAAAACTCTAATCTAACATGAAGACCTTAACTAAACTATAAGTAACCAAACAAAATATGAGATTTTTTAGTTTTTTGATTGCATTCACAGATCTGAAAAAGTGTCCCTACGACTTAAAAATAACAGATTTTTATCACATTGTGGAGGACATTTGGTCCCCACAATGTAATATAAATCCATTCCACACACACAGACCTGTACCACTCATATCTTTGTGGGGACCATCAATTCATTTGTATGGGCAGAACCCAAATCCCAACAACAATGCTCTTAGCCCCTACCCCAGCACTAAACTTAACCATAAGTAACCAAACAAAATGTGAGACTTTTGGGAGTTTTTTTTTCATAAAATTGAGTTTCCCTTCTTGGGACTGAAAAAAGCCTAAACACAGAGCTTTCAGATACTTTGAAAATGACTGAAGGGCTCAAGAATGGTCATTAATTACAATTAACTAGCAGAAAGGACCAATTGGGGGTTTGATTGTTGCTTCCACTCTTAGTGTGTGCAGACAGGTGTGTGTATTGGATAAACGTGAATGACCCATATAGTCTATTTCCTTCCCATCCTACAGATGGCGCTAATGACAATCCAAGGGAGGGGTGGGGGGCATTGATGAATACCAAGAACAGTTACTTATTTTGGGTGGGGGGGGGGTTGTTTCTGTAGCCACTTAGGATTTGACGTGTGGAGATGAACAGCACCCAGCAGAATAAACAGAGAAGCTCGCTATTTATTACTAATGCCCATTTTATTGCAGTCTGTAAATCAGAAACACACACACACACTCTGGAGACGACTTGTGAGCAGAGTGTGACTAATATTTATTCACTCTTGCTGATTCAGATTTCTTCTTAAAAATGCTCTGTACTGAACTAAACCCATCTCCAGGAAGAAGAAAAATAATGTGTGTTTTGTCCCTACAATAAACTGTGCCCCCCAAACCGGTTTAATAAGATCTTTATAAATATTAGAACATGAGGAACAAGAGTGTATTAATGATCTATCAGAAAGGTTATTAAATCTTAATAGAAAACCGTTCAGATTTATGAAAGACAGAACAAAAGTTCAATTGCATATTTTGTTGCACAAGCAGTGTTTTATTAACTAACATCTCTGCATGGAGTATTGGGCACAGGAGATGGGGGGTATATCCCAACTAAATGTTAATCTTATCGGCGCTCACACTGATCTGCTGGGGTGTGTCAGATTGTCACCACCCCCCCTCCCCTTAATAATTCACACGATCTATTACCTGTCTGTTAGTTAGGTGCCACCCTACCAACGTCACAGCGACTGAGAGACGTGGCCGTAACAGAAGCCAGCAGAACTTCAAAAACCCTACATATATATATATGCCAGCGGGTCTGACATGGACATTCGGCTATTTGGTTTTAAATACCAGCTGGTTCTGTATTTGTGGCTGAACCGTAGTGTTGTCTTTCAAGGTCAAACCTTTTCATGGTCCACAATGAAACCCAGCACTTGCCATCGCGAAGAGGAGAGAATTTTATTGCAGTGAAACCCCCCAACACCAATCAATAGCCCTGATGGATTTTCATGTGCCAGGTGGCCCCAGAGAAGTATGTTGTGATGTTTTAATTAAAAACATTATGCCCCTGGCTTTGTCCCATCACGCACTCGGGTTCAAATTTGGCCCCAGTTTGCATAACTTTGTACATCCTTCTTCTGTTCACATGGACTTCCTGTGGTCCGATAGAGCAGGATTTTGCTCCCTAACCGTTTTTGTGTGCGTGTGTGTGTGTGTTGGTTCTGCCCAGATTAAGGCTTCATAGGAGCAGGAGACACTGAAATGCATTGTTGCATGATGCTGCTGTGGGTTTAATTTCTTTGAAAAAGGGTTATTAAAAAACGAGTAGTGACAGACCCATTCTCATGTAGCGCCTCACACGATATGTGGCTATTTTATTAGCTTGTTCAGTTCTTCAGTAGGCTAATACGTGTAATTAAGGTGGCTTGCATCCCCTTTTGTGCAATTTGATAACTGAATTTTGACAATGACACATTTGTCCTAAAACCTATTGAATTAGGGGCTCCACTAATTTACGGTTGTGACATGGATGACCTGCTTTTCAGCACTGGAGGAGAGCGGGGCTCGCTGAACTCCAGCCTATCCCTACCTTGTCATCCCTTTCTTTGAGGGGTAGGGACATTCAAGGACGAGCATCTATAACATCGATTACAACTTCACATACTCCTTTGCTTAGACGTTAATGATCAAGTGGTCTACTGCCTCTTGACAGGAATGTGGACGCCGGGCCATGCCAACAAAACAACAGGGCTGTGCTGTCTCTTCAATGGCACGCAGATGCCGAGCCTCACTGCCTCTTGACTGGAACATGGATGCCGGGCCTCACTGCCTCTTGACTGGAATACGGAGGCAGAGCCTCGCTGCCTCTTGACTGGAACATGGATGCCAGGCCTCACTGCCTCTTGACTGGAATACGGAGGCCGAGCCTTGCTGCCTCTTGACTGGAACACGGATGCCTGGTCTTGCTGCCTCTTGACGGGCATGCGGATCCCGGACCGTGCTGCCTCTTGACTAGTATCTGAAAGTCTTGCCAGCCCACAGGGTCGTGCTGTTGCTCGACTGGCACGTGGATGCTGGGCCTTGCCAGAAAACCCATGGGCTGTGCTGCCTCTCAATTGGTACAAGGACGCCAGGCCGTGCCGGAAAGCCTATGGAACCTTGCCCCCTCTTGACTGGCACCAGGACGTCTGGCTGCGGCGGAAAGCCCATGGAACCTCAGCCCCTCTTGACTAGCACGTAAACACTGGACTGTGCCGGAAAGCCCATAGGTTCATGCTGCCTCTTGACCGGCACGCGGACACCGGGCTGTGGCAGAATAGCCACGGGACCTTGCCCCCTCTTGACTGGCACGTGGACACCAGGCTGTAGCAAAAAGCCCATAGGTCCATGCTGCCTTTTGACTAGCACCTGGACGTCAGGCTGTGCCGGAAAGCCCATGGAACCTTACCCCCTCTTGACTGGCACGTGGACACCGGGCTGTGGCGGAAAACCCACGGGACCTCGCCCACTCTTGACTGGCACCTGGACGTCTGGCTGTGGTGGAAAGCCCACAGGACCTCACTCCCTCTTGCCTGGCACGTGGACACCGGGCTGCGCCGGAAAGCCCATAGGTCCATGTCGCATCTCGACTGGCATGCCCAGAGAAAGCTCACTCTGCTCCTCTTATTAGTGTGACGCCTTCTGAGGACACGGGGCCGGCGAGTGACAGCCAAGGGTGCTGCCTTTAAAGGATGCTAATTGCATTCATGCAGGGACAGGATTTCCAGTGAATCACAGGCACGGTTATCTTGTGCCTCTCGCCTCCTGTAATGACTACCAGAGGCCAAACACTCCTCACAGCGCCTGCACTAATGAGTAATAAACTTTAAGCAGGACTTCCTCCTGTGTTGCACGCCACAAAGAAGGCTGGGGGGGTAATTCATTACTCATGGCTCCGGAAAAGTGAGGTACTTGTTACGGCGCAGGACTTAATTCATCGTTATTCTTTTTTATGTGGTCGATCGTTAAAGGCACGTTCATGGACAGCTCTGCCGCAACTCCCTCCCAACATGGCCAGAGATGAACACCAGCAATTAACCTTGGGAGGGTTGTGGATATCGGTGCGGGGGACTCTACCTGAGACACTGGAGGGGGTTAGAGATGGCACCTGAGAGGGGGCAGTGAGGGGGACACACACTTTTTAAAAAAACAGTTTCATTAAAGGTAATTAGTGGCACTGTGAGCAACCTAGCACCCGGCCAGCCCACACAAGTAGTGGGCAGTGAGTGACAGTCTCTCCATGAAAAATAAAGGTTACCCACTCACTAACTATAAGTATGACTATCAGATGTACTGACAGGGGTTCGGACGAGGCAGGAGGAGAGGGGGGCGGGATCGCTGCCCAGTCTCACCACACCCTGAATGCGACATGTTGGCATTCCTGAGCCCAGAAAAGCTCTGAAGGAAAATTGGATTATCCAGACCCTGCGGAACCTCAAACAAAGGCCTGGGGGGGTTGGAGCGGGTATTGTTAAATGCAGTCATTCCTTCCGCCTCCCTCTCTTATTAAAGGGGAAGTCACAAATGGTAAAAATAAGTCAGGAATAATGGAGGACTAAATACTAGTTACCCGGGAACACGGATAAGGGGATGCGGTGGCAGAAAGTGGGTCAGCTGAACCCCCGGGTCGCCAGGGGCTCTGTGACGTCCGATCGCTCACAACTGGAGTGTCCTCGTCTAAGTGGGTCCCTGCTAATTAGGGGTGTGAGCTATTCTCACCAACAAGGGGGCCAGCGACAGCGCGGGGCCCCGCCCTCTTCACCCCGCCAGATGTTAGCACCAGCAGCGCTTTGCTGGGAAACGGCACGAAACATCACCGTGCTTTGGCAAGACTCACGGCCAGTGGACGCCCGTGCGAGCTGCGGGGAATCACGCTCGCCGTAACTCACAAGCGCCATCGTCAGGTCTGGCCCCGCCGCTGCGTGCCGCTAGCTCTGAGTCTGTGCTGTGATGATGGGCACTACGCAATCTCACCTTCACCTTAATCCCGTTGGTGAGTCACCAGCATGTCACTGACCCTCAAAGGATAATAATAATCAACACTTAATTTATATGGAACCTGAAGGCGCTTACAACAGGCACAAATGTAGAGCATGGCGCGGCTGTGATAAACATGGAAAAATAAACAGATAATGATAAAGCAACGTATGCAGACGCTGATAAGCAATGCAGCAATAACCAACTACACGCATTACGTGGTTAATTACTAAGTATATAAATGGAGGGGGAAATCTGGCATAACGATAAAAAAAGCACAGAAACACAGCGTATAAGAGCAGGTATGATGAGAGAGAGAAGGGGCAATGCTAGCAGGGCACGGGGGCGGGGGTGGGGGAAACAGGCGGCTTTAGGTCACTGTAAAACACAGGACCCCTCTTCAGCATTTTACTAGCGATTTACCAAACAGGGGGTGAATCTCAATACCAAGAATGCCAAGACTGTACTTGTGGTCTTGGCAATACTGGTCTTGCTAACTTGCCGGAGGAACTTGGGGTGCATTGAATCACGGGATTGGTCTCATTTGGCAAGGATGCAACCGATATGATATTTGATATTTGGGGCGGAACAAGACTAACATCTGGGGATTTTTTCCATCCTCGTCCTTATGTTCCTAGTTTTGGGACTGGTCTTTGGCAATGGAAGATGACGTAAAACGGGTACACCAGAAGACAACTATAGTCATATGGTCACAGCTATGGTACGCATATTGAGATTCACCCAGTGACTGTAGAGCACTAGACTCTTGTTCTGCAATCCTACACAATCCCTGGCCCTAATTTGACAGAACGTCCAGAGCGAGATGACAGAATATTCTGGTTACAAAAAAAACAAAAAACAAAAAAAGAAGACATGGAGTCAATGCAAGCATTACACATTAAGACATATTCCTGGCGTTCTCCTCACACGTTAACCTTCACAAAAAATACCCCCTAAAATATCCCCTGAGGGAGGGGCTCAGTGCCTACCAGGCAGGGGCACGCGGTGGGGGTGCCTGGGGCTCAGCGCTGATTAAGCGTCCACTCGCTCACCCTCCATGACTCTTACCAGAAAAAGGAAACTGCACGGCGTCTCCACACAAATATCAGCTAATGCTGCCGACAGTCAGAGAGAGCGGTGGGGGCCCCAGTACACAGCCAGCGTGGGAGTCTGCAGGGAGGGGGGCCCATTGGCGCCTCAGCGCCACCATCCCGGCACGAAGGTGCTGAAGCCGGCAACTGGATCCGAACCAAAAACAACTGGTGCAACAATGTTAAGCAATGAAAAGCGCCAAGCCACCAATAAATAGGGTGTCTGCAGCATGCTGCTCAAAGCAAAACTACAAAGTGTGTCACTGAGACGGCCTCCGATTTTAATTAACATTAAACAAGCGAAAAGTCTCTCCACGTTAAACAATAGAGTCTTAACTGTGTCTCCCTCCTTTGGATGCCATTTTTAATAAGTGTCATACATATTTTTGCACTGTACATATCTGCTTTAACAGTAATCCAGATTAATTAGGAAAGGCTGCATACAATACATGAAAAGACAGCTTAATTTCCCATTTGTACAAGTATTGGAAGGTGTGAGTTTTCACATATTCTATCATGCTCTCCTTTGAGACACACACATACAGTATGAGAGTGGAACTTGGGGTCTGAGCACAGGGTCCGTCATTTATGTTGCATTGCTGGGGTATTTTTTTTCTTTTAGGAGGGGGTGGGTGTTAAGGGCTTTGCTCAAGGGCCTAGAGCAGATGCAACTACTCTGCCAAGCATGGGATTAAAACCAGCAACCTTCTGACCACAGGCACAGAAGGCTAACCTGCTGAGCCAAACACCACCCTTGGAGGCTGGAATATAAAAATATAAAAATATAGAAATATTTATGCACTATGAAAAATGACCAAACCTCAAAACAGATTATATACTCTCGTATAGAAGGTACCCATCAATCAGTCCTTGATAAGCACTCAATATATAGTGCAGGCTCACAGGGCATAATGTGGAGTACATCCTAGATAACAGGGTGCGCGCACACACACACACACACACATATATAAACAGACACACACACAGTGTGTAATTATATCTTTGTGGGGACTCTCCATTAATTTCTATGAGGAAAACTAATCCCAACATGACAACCTTAACCCCTACCCAGCCCTAACCTTAACCATAAGTAACCAAACAAAATATGAGGCTTATCGCATTTTTAGTTTTTAATTGCATTTACAAATCTTTGTAGGGACCTGAAAAATGGTCCCCACAACATAAACATAATACATTTTAGTACAATGTGGAGAACATTTGGTCCTCACAATGTCATATAAATCTAATACACACACACATATACAGAAACACACACACACACACCAGTCCATGAATTCATATCATATAAGGACTCTCCAATAATTTTTATGGGCATAACTTTAATCCCAGCAGTGACAACCTTAACCATAAGTAACTAAATGAAATACAGGACTTTTGCCATTTTCAATATTTTGCTTTTGGTCACAGATTTTATTGAGGTAAAAAACATGTCTCCAAAGCATGAAAAGTTACAGGTTTTATCACATTGAGGGGAAATCTGAGGAATTTCAAATATTCACACATGTGCACACGCACATAGACACACAATGAACGATGTGGCATAACCCGCCATTTTTTGGGAAGACAGTAGAATACACAGCTGTAAACAAACATGGGAGGAAGATTCAAACCACACTGACAGAGCAGGGGTCAGAATCGACCCCCCAGGCTGCAATATTACCAGTCATACAGTGGTTGCTTCTCCTTAAATTCCTATTCCAGTTTTTGAGGCCAAATGGGATTCCGAAAACCAGTGCCTATTTCAGACTCTAGGCACTAACCACCATCAAACTGAACCTCCCAGCCCACAATCCGATCATCAAGGTTTATTGCCTGACTCTTGTGATGCAGCAAAGAGAAAACATTAATTACTTAATAAACATGAAGGTAACTTAACATAAAAGTAACGTGGACATTAGACCTGGAATTTGCTGAGGTTTGTTGAAGAAGCGCCCAGGAACAGGTTAAACTCCAACCAAACTCATGGAATTAGATCTTCTCGAGCTTCATTCTCTCCAACACTGAGCAGAAAGTCACCAGCATTCATGTCTGAGGATGGATGGATGTATCACCAACATCAGTCTATCTTCTGGTTTGGCCAGCTTACCATTGCAAACTGGCTATTACCTCCAGGATTTATTTGAAAGCTTCAAGCCCAGGTACCAGGTACCCTCATTATGTCACTGGACCTTGCCTTCCTCAGACCCCTTGTTACTGATTTTGTTCTGCAAAGGTGAGCATGTTCCGTGTTCTGCAGGTTCTCATGCAAAGTCTTACCTCGTGTACCACAGGGCAGATTATTAACCTGTATGGTTCTTGTAAACCTTCAGCTTGCTCATAAAACCACACATATGAAGAATCAAATTGAGCGATGGAAGCCGTAGGACCAAATGCAGAACTCAAATCCTGTATATACTGTAATAACATAGCCCCTCAAAAAGTGAACATTGGTTTAGTTGCAGTTACTTTAGTTAGGAGACAATTTACTTAAAGTGACATAAAATTGAAAGCCGGATCAGACAGTCCCTGGGGCAATTGGGCTTTGGTGAGGGACCCAATGGTCCCTCTGGGGATTTTTTCACTCTGCTGACACTGGGATTTGAACCTGTGACCTTCTGATCATGGACACAGCATCATATTCCAATGAGACACCTACTGCCCCCCCATCTGCCTTGCAGACTTTTGCCAACAAGGTAAGCCCAGTTTCCTTCCTTTTTTATTTCTCACAGCTGTATTTCAGCCACAAAGTTGTTCCGGGTAAAACCTGCACCCAGGCTGAAAGCGTAAAGTCATGTTCAGCCAACATTACATATTAAACAATTAGCTTGCGAGGAACCTCCTTCCTAAATCCGCCATGTTCCCTCATTGGGCCAAGAAGAATGTGCAGCTTCAGTCACGATAAGGTCAACAATCTCCTAAAACACATTTGTATGATTTCATACCTCCTCGTGTGCAATAAAAACGCAATTACAGGAATCAGAGCGTGGTAAGGCCGCTGAGCTAGGTTAACTGCCTGTTTTATGGCAGTGTTACGCGCTCACATTCGTGTGTTAATGTGCGACGGGGGCGTGTTCTGACCCGGGTGCCAAGGTCGGCCAATGACGGCCCGAGAGTGGAACTTTTCAGCCTCTTGCTCTCAGGTGGGTGGTGCCTGGATGGTTGGCTGACGGTTCTCATCAATATCTTGGTGCAGAGTTTAGTAAGGGGGAGGGGGTGCATCCAGGTTCAAGCCCCGCCTCCTGCACTTGATTCCTGGGACAACAAATCACAGGTCAATAGTGAATACAGCCGAGTCTCCCTTGCCTGAAAAAAACACTGCCCAATCGGGGAGGGGATTTGAAATACCATCTCTAAAACAACGAGATAAGTCATCGAGATCTAAGAAAAGAGATATTAACAACAGGATTAAAATGTGTTGAGCAGAGGCTTAATTCCCTTTTTAAAACATAGCTAAAGGGATCAACACGGATGTCTTACTAGGAAGCGTGAAATCTAATAGCTACGGACAGCGAATTTTAAGGTTACTGGGAAATAAACTCGACACGACCACAGGGGTTGATCCTGTGACTTTACTGCTTGAACAACTGGTGGCCCATCCTCCTGTTGCTGTGGAGATGTGTGACATGTGAGGACTGGGATTAAGAAACGATCAAACCTTTCAGTGAATAAACAGAAAACATAGGAGAAAAAGTAATTTTCACTCAACCAGGCTTTTTCATTTCGGAGAGACAAGTCCGTTCAAAATGTTTCTTTTAACATTTAATAATAAAAAAGACATTTAAAGATCAAAAAGAAACATTTTGAAATCAGATTTATCATATTTAGGGACAATATGTGATGTGTATCTTCAGGCTGAAATCGTTGTCATTGTGAAAGACGGCCCAGGGTTCTGTCTGCTGAAAATGGAGGTGAGACGCTGATTGAACGGGACCAGACATTACTTAAAAAACAGAAAGAGAAGGTGTGCAAATTAAAGTCAGTCAATAACTGTCAGGCAGCATGAAGGTGCACCTTCGCTGACGTAATTTACAAGCTGGCAGTTTGTCAAAGTCGATGCTGTCTGCAACTTTGGGGGCTGAACATGCTGTCTGCGCTCGCTTCATTTTTCATGGGTAAACATCGTAAAAGACGAGCATGCCTGATAAAAATCAATCTTAAATAGGCTTGTTTGGAGATTAGCAAAGTTTCAATATTTGAGTGCAGTCAAAGAAAAAAAAAAATGGTTCCGTTCAGTTTTGAAAGCGTTTCCTGTCAAAACAAATAAAGTTTGTCGCATGAGCTGTGAAGAGACAAGGCAAATGTAAATGGGTTTAGAGTTTGAAGTGGCAGCAAGATCCTGTCTCCTTCAGTTTCTGCTGCATCTCCTTCACGACGACCCATCCATCCGGACCGCTGATCGTCCCTCCCAGTCAGGGTGGCGGGTTCTTAATGTTTATATGAAATTCAAAAGTGCTCACTGTGAACTCTGAGGTCCAATTTGGAGACATCACAGAGACAGAAAACGTCAGTAAACATTTAAATCTATCGTTTGCTTTTTTTGTGACCAACTATAAAGCAGCGGCCTGGGGTGTTTGCAGGTCATCTAGGTTATCTAAGATTGAAATCTTAACCCCTGCCGCACTGTAGATGGATGTAAGAGATGCTCTGTTGTTTGGTCTGGGCCATCAGAACCCACACACCTGTTCGACGAAGAGCACCGAGTCTCTGCTCACGGCTGCAGGGATCACATTCACCGTCTCACACCACGAGAGGCGGAATCCACTGGAAACAATCCGCTCGTGTTTAATTTTTCAGCGGAGAGATCCACATGCAGTCAACACATGCATGGCACACACGCGCACATGCAGAGACACGCTCCAGTACACTCGCATGCACACGCAGAGACATGCATGCACATGAATGCATTATTGTTTCTTGGGGGGGAACAGGGACGTCAGACATCTCGTGTGACTTATCCAATAAAAGTGATAGGAGAGGTGTGGGGGGGGGGGCATCTGAACCCTGCCAGTGTCTCTCTGCCTCTGGCTCCACCGTCGTCCCTATGGCTCACGCGGTGAGCCTGCACCCCCGGCACCGGCGCATACCGCCAGTAGGGCAGGGCCTGAAAACTGGGTGATGAACCCCCCCTTCAGGCAAATATGTGGGAGGTGGGACATACAGAACCTGGGCCGTGCAATGCTCCTCTATGTACCCACACAGTGTGTAATCCCCCCTCCGCATACCTGCACAGTGCTCAGGCTGTATAACAACCCTTCCGCGTACTCATACAGTGTCTGGGCTGTGTATCGCCAATCCATGTACCCACACAGTATGCAGGCTGCATAACGCCCCTCCATGTACCCACACAGTGCCTTGGCTATGTAACGCACCTCCATGTACCCACACATTATGCAGGCTGCATAACGCCCCTCCATGTACCCATACAGTGCCTTGGCTATGTAGCGCACCTCCATGTACCCATACAGTTCCTTGGCTATGTAATGCACCTCCATGTACCCACACAGTGCCTTGGCTATGTAGCGCACCTCCATGTACCTGCACAGTGCCCAGGCTGAGTGTGGTGAAGCAAATTGGATTCATTGCAGTCATCTATTGGCAAAACACAAACTTTTTTTTTTTAAATTGGATTCACCTCCAAATTCATCTTGCCGTGTACTGCTTAGTACAGTTAATCCACCGTGCATATTTCCCATGATTCCCCAGTACATCGCGACTGTCTCTGGCAAGGAATGCAAGCAGCTCTGATGCTGTGGCTTCCAAACTTGTGAAGCTAAACAGTTTCACTGGAATTCTTTTTTTTTTTTCATGTTGCAGTTGGGTGCCGTTTGAGGCCACATTGCACATTTCTGAACACGACATGTGAGGAATAGAGCCCTAGTGCATGTGTCACACCTTCAGACGGGCAGAGTAGGAAGCAGGAGGATCGGGGTGCCGGGGGAGATGCCGGCGTTCAGCTCACAGTATGTTTAGCCCTGTTTTTATAAGGGGATTAGACGTGATCTGTTACAGCCCATCTTCTTCAGTTTTCTTACAGATTAAACGCCAAATTCATCATCTGTTCCAAAAAGGTGGAAAATGAGAGCCGGCAGATAATGGTAGGAGAATCTTTAAAGCAGAGATCCTCAAGGATAGCTTGTCCAAAGATTCATCCATCTCCCAGGCTCTCGTGGTGGTCAGAGTTTTGGGGGATTGCCAGAACAGCCCGTCTCGAAAAAGACCAACACCTGCCGCAATCGGCACGGGGTAGGCAAGCAAGCGTCAGGAGGCGGGACCACATAAAGAATAGGAAGTAGGCCCCTCCCACCCCACAACTCAAAATAAAGGATGAATTAAGAGTCTGGAAGTTAATTTCTAAATATGAATGGTATGATGCAACAGTTTAAAAGATTTCCCATTTCCCAATTTTAATTTTCCGCAATGTTGCTCAAAATTGCAACACGCCAGCTGTGGCAGGGCAGGGATCTACCTCTGCTCTCTCTAAGGGTTGCATCACTGGTCGACTATTTCTTCTAAAATAGCAGTCAATGGGTGAGACACAAATTAAAACAAGTGGGAGGTAGCACTACCCTTTAAAGTAAAGGGTGAAAACAAGTTAAAGATCCGTTAAAGTCGTGCTTATCTCCGCATCTTCTGGGAGGGTGCTTACACTACTTGGACGTGAGAGAGACAAACTTCGGAAAGCTAAACACCCAAACTTCCACGCACAGTGCGTGTGTGTTACACAACCGGCGCATGTGACTGACCGGGGATTGTTGGGATTCACGGCTTAATCGCAGCAACCCCCTAGTGCAGAGGCTCGGCAAGACTAGAAGAATTTACAAATTTACATGCACTTGGCAGACATCGTGGTCCACAGCCACTTAGTCAGCGAGCACAGCAGCGGCTGCGTGAAATTTTAGCCAAAGGGCAACAACACGGCCACCTCACCGCCAGGCTCATCGAATCTTGAGAAATGCTGTTTTGTAACTTTGCTAAAAAAATTTCAATACAAAGTTGGAGAGTGCCCCTAATGGCCCGTGTTTCTCAATCGCTAACACACAGATGGAGTTTTGTAAGACGCACCGGATCAGGCTCGGCCCGTTCCAGGATGTTGGGACGTGTTGATCCATCAGGGCTGGTGCTGCAACCGCTCCCTGTGGAAATTTCTGCGGTCAGACGTTTGATCGCGCTGTAGGAAATACCGCAGTGGTGACTGTATTATCCCTGAGAGAAGGCCGACATGATCATTTGCAAAACAAACCAACAAGGACACTGTACGCAAATTCCTGTGCTTACACTCCTGTGTATAGTTTACTTGTATATTTTCTGTGAGTATACTCGTGTGCATACTCTCCTTTGTGTTTTTTCTATGAGTACCTCTCTGGGTACTCTCCTCTGTGTATTTTCCACGAGTTCACTCCTGTGAGTATTTCCCCCGAGTACATGCCTGTGCATACTTTCCATTATGTATTTTCTGTGAGTATACTCCTGCATACTCTTTCCTGTGTCTTTTCCATGAGTACACTCCTGTACTTACACTCCCCCCTGTATTATTTGTGGATACACCCGTCAGTACTCTCCTCTGTATAATTTCCATGAGTACACTCAGTTACATATTCTCCTTTGTGTATTTTCTGTGAATACCCCCTTGTGAGTACTCTCTTCTGTGTATTGTCCCTGAATACACTCCTGTGCATACTCTCCTCTGTTTATTTCCCATGAGTACACGCCTCCGCATACTCTCCTCTATGTATTTTCTGTGAGTACACTCCTGCCTACTTTTTTCTGTGTCTTTTCCATGAGTATACTCCTGTACTTACATTTCCCTCTATATTCATTGTGAGTACACCACTGTGAGTACTGTCCTCTGTGTATATTGTATGAGTACATCCCTGTGAATACTCCCCTGTGAATTTTCCATGAGTATACTCCTGTGAGTACTCTCCCTTGTATATTGTCTGTGAAAACACTCCCTTGAGTACACTCCTGTAAAGGGCCAGTCATTCCTATTGGAGGCATAGGTGGCCACTTAGGCTGCCACATTGACTAGTGAAGGTACTGCTCCTTTACATATTTCCTCTGTGTACTTTCTGTGAGTTTCTGTGAGGTGGTGTCCCACACCCAATCAAAAAGAGCCACATAGGGTAACAGGTTCAAATTCTAAACCACAGTGCTGCACACAAAATTAGGGTCTGGCTGAGGAAGAGTCACCCCAGTGCCATTTGCCGAACATGAGGGCAAACCCGCCAAGCTAAAAATGATCTCTTTCCATACAGTGCCTTTCCTACTCCGACGATCCTCTTTCTACTCACTGATGCAACAGTTATCTGGGAAAATCCAGTCAGGGCTTCGCATTTGACACAAAACTTGCGTGCAAGTTAAAAATGACTTATTGCCTTAATATTTCCCTTAAATGGTTTTCATTATGTCTCCTTAAACAGCTTTAAAATCCCAAACCGTCTCCCGTCGGGGTCTACGCAGAGACCCTGTGACAACGAGACTCTTTCATTTCCTGCCGCTCCGCTTCTCGGGGAAGGTGCCGTGGCTTAAAGGGGCCCCGGGGCTTCCCCCCCCAACCCCCGTCCCCCAGGCTGCGTGCCTCGCCGGAATCTGCCGCTCCCACTCTGCTCTATTTAGGGATCCATTCTCCCTCGGAGCTATTGTGCCGATGTCATCGTGCTAATCAATCACCCAGCGCACGTCTTTACAAGCTCTCTGGGCGACAGCTGAGGGGGGGCGGCATTGGGAATTACGCCGGTGGAGGTGTGCCATAAGCACCGGTGCAGTGTGCGGCATCACCGAGCCGCTGCCTGCTAGCGTACATTCGGAGCGGAAGTGCCCGTCCGCAGCCCCGCCCGCAGTCACCGAGGAAGCGGCTGTCCCTGCAGGCAGTGGGAATTAGCTCAGCATGACCCGGAACAGATGGCACTCTAACCGAGTTTGTTTTGGTGCTGGTGGCCACCCATCCCCCCACTGGAGCCACTGGAGACTGGCTTTTCAGGCCGCCGGCTGGGTCAGAAGCGGGGGTCACAGAAAACAGGCTTTTGTTGTACGGACTGCAGGACGCTGTCTGTTCGCTTGCAGGTCGACCGCTTTCAAGGAGCAGAACCGACCGGGAACACGCACAGGACACGAACGGCATTAAACGTCACCCCTGACCGGGCCGACGTGATTAACGTCCTGAAGGTTCCGGGTGCTTCTCGAGTTGCTAAGTAATGACATACATCACGCTGACCTCCTGCTGCCAGGCGATTCGATCCGTGGAAATGAGAGAGAAAAAGAAAAACAAGAGAAAATCGTGTAGTGTTTCGACATCACACGCTTGGACAGGAAACATAGAGTAATGCGATCTTTTATTCCGACAGGATTAAGGCATGACTCCAGCAATGAAGAACGCAGAGCCTTTCCTGCCCGGGCTGATGTGAACAGAAGAAGGAATTTAGCAGAAATTCAAAATGAAGCGAGACCCTCAGACAGGATGGCACCTACACAGCACGGCCAGGACCGGCACACGTGCAGGATAAACACCTGCCCCATTAAGTTTACCCACCCAGTTAACTTAAAACTGCAGCCGCTACCTCCACCCCAACTCTTTCAGACTCCAGGATAGTTGATCCAGTTTGGCCCTGTAAGGACACCCCCTCTTGGGCCCTGATCCCAAGACCCTTTGATCAATATCTCTGCCCCTTAACCTCAGGCTGTGTACCACCTGCCGTCCTGTAAGATCAAGCCTGAGTTTGAGTTTGTTCCTTTATTTAAACCGCATAACTGCATGCCTGAACAGTAACAGCACCACAGCCGAGGTGGGGGAGGCTCAGTGTAGCATCAACATGTTAAAAAAAATACATGAATAAGCAGAAATAATGCATAAAACAAACAGCTCATCTTTGGCAAGATGGGCAGGTGTGGCCCCGGAACACTGGAACAGTTATGAAGACTCCCGTCCACTCCAGTGCCCCCCACACCCGGGTCACTCCATCCCCGTGATCACAAGGGAGAGCAGCATCGATCCACCGTCCTCACGCAGGCAGAGAGGGCGTAAACCAGCAGGAGAGTGTGGTGGCCAGCAAAAGTTAATTAACGTGGATTTTTTTGTGTTGTTGCATTTCGCTCGCTTTCCGGGCCTCTTTAATTAAAGATTCCGCATGTAGCGATGTCACCAAAGGGATTAACAGCAGACCCCTTAATCCCCTCGGATAAATCCTCAAATTATCTTTATCTGCTGCAGACTTGCTCCACGGCCCTTAAATGCCACATGAAAATTATATATCGAACTTTCAGTCCTTGATGCAGACCTCATAATCGCAGCTGTTCCCATGTTGCAGGACTGTAAAAATTCAATGTAA
>JAABNY020000002.1:28363118-28384232 GCA_015164015.2 Brevimyrus niger | reverse complement strand
CCTCTGCGGGATCAGACTCTTCTCAGACTTGTGTTGTCTCAGCTTTGCTTTCTCCAGGACTTCTCTTCTTAGGACCATGGATCCAGGGAGATGCATTGTGGGACTTTGAGCAGCCACAGAAGCCTGAGGTGCCACATGCTTTAAACAACAAGAAAGTGATCCTTCCTCCGTCTTTGCTTGTACGTGGTGTTTTGATTTTTCATATCATTCTCAGTCCGTGGGCATTTCCGGATGGTTCTACACCTGCATATACTCCTGGAGTCATTTGGTGAGGGGAGGCCGTCAGATCTTCACTCAGACTGACCCTGATCTTAAAACAGTCCCCATGTGATGTTTAGTTCTTCCACTATAAATACACACCAATCCTGGAATAAAGTGCACATCTAAAATACACCCACACCTTCACTGGGTCCTTTAGGTTTCATGTGATTTCTTCTTTCTTCTGGTGGATGGAGAAGGTCAGCTCAGCCTTTGGAATGGTCCCGTTCGTGTATAATCTCTCTTCACCCCCCACACTACCACCACAGTCACCCCACGGTCAGGGGCAGGACCTAGGAGAAGGTCTGATTAAAGTCTCGGTTCACAGCATGCAGAGATGGAGCGTTCACCGCTGGCCAGAGTTTACTCTGCCTCTGGTTTGATGATCTTCAAGAGACTGAGAGGAGGTAATCTGTGAGGTCACCAGTCAGAGGAGAGCTGAGGAGCCGGTGTGCAAAACGTTCGCCCCAAAGCCTTCCATCTCATTCCTGTTCATTCCCTTAGCTAGACATTGATGTCACCTGCCTGAATACATTTCAGCCGTAATAATCCCAGGACGGCCATTTACTGACCTGCATGGCATGACGTTTAACCCCACGTTGTCCCGGCTGGGCCTCTTTTGATCCCAGTCATTTTATGTTGACCCAAGAGAACTTTCCTCAGTTCTGTTTTATCTCAGGCATTAAAAAGCAGGTAGAAGCACTTCTGCTCGCACCCCCGCTTTGACAGTTGGGCTTCTGGGTCCATCTTAGACAGTTTAAAGTGTGACCTTGAGGTCGTGGGTTCGAACATGGCGAACATGTGAACTTTTGGGGATGCTCCTGGGATCTAACTGGTCCAGCCGCACGCAGCTGGCGAGGTGGGATGGAGGCTTCATGATGCTGGTCAGCTCCATATGGAGGCTTTGACAGCTTGGGCCAGACCAACGCAAGTCTTTTTTGGGGATACTCTCTGCACGGACCAAACCATACCAAAGCAGCCATTTGGGGGGGTGGGGTTGCTCTCAGCTTGATGAGACCCACATTAATGAAAGCTTACTAGGTCTGAGTGGCAGAGAATCAGACAGTTTGAACACAACCTTCCTCCAGTAACTGGGGTTCTGGACACCATTCCCGTGCTTTTAATGCGTAATCCCAGCACTCCTCTCTTCTAGAATACAGCTTCATAATGACAACCTACCACTCCATCAGGGTGCTGAGAGGGAGTCATTTCGGAGGAATCCGAGCACTGACATGGGAGGAAGGTATCTGGGGAGCACAGTACAATAACCAGGGGTTGTGGTGGGGGCTTTCTTTAAAAAAATGGCCTTTAAAATGTCCTGAGTTCAACTCGCCGCCACATGACCAAAGGGATTAAACAGGAAAGAGAGACAGAAAGAAATATAATATGCTGGCATTTCAGGAGAAGAATGTTAACCCGCTAAAGAACAATAAAGGTATAGAGGAGAGGTCATGAAAACAAAAGCAGCTGTTTGTAGGAAGGACCCTTCTGAGGCATCATGAGGAGATGCCTGTCCAGTGGGGAGCTTGCAGCTGACGTGGTGGTGAGCAGCGTGCAGGCACCCCCCCCCCCCCCACGTCCCAGCCTTAATGGAGCCTTTGCACCCTGCACACGTTGACGAGGAGGCGGCCCAGGGCCGGAAGGGGGTGTTCCATCCACAGGCTCGAGGCCACGCTGGGGAGATTTTAATCACAGACTGCAGCGTGTGTGTCCCTCCACCACCAACCAAGCGCCCCCTCCTGGTTAGCCAGTGCCCTACATGCCATCTCACTGCCTGCACATTCAGTTACTTGCAATTACATCCGATTAGCACATGAGTACCTCACGCTGGATCCCTACAGGGTCTCTGTCTGGCAGGAAGAGACGCGTGCATGCAGAGAGACGCAGCGCAACCGGGACGGTATAACAAGGGCCCCCCCGCTTCCTGGCTTGACGCGCTTCTGCGCTGTGCTAAATTAGCGGCCTGCTAATTCTAAATTAAAGTGTAGTTTGCCTGTTCAGTCCATGGACCCGCAGTGCTGGTTTAAAATCTCAGGTACTTAATCACCACTCTGGCCGCCGTTTTGAGGTTACTGTACATGTGAAATTCCTGAAATGGCTGAAGAAACCCCAGCTGCCCTTCAGACCCCTTAGAGTAAACAGAACAGCCTACATCTGTCTTGGGAGGGTGCCGTTGGGGTTTGTGATATTAAGCTCCTGTGTCTCTCTGACCCTGTATTATGTATAAAATGATGTGTTTAGATTTCTTCTGGCCTCCAGTGACCTGGACCCAGCTCCAGATGCCTGCATCCATGCCATACGGTTTCATTCACCCTCTTGAGCGTTGCGTTTGCTCAGTTCCAATTTTCGTGATCCAGTCTGCGTTCTGTTGATCTGTACCCTGGCCCATCGCCGTGTTGGTGCCAGTGTGGTTCATAAAAACACGGAACTCCCACCTTTTCTGGGGAAGCAAGGGTTTCCCTGTGGGAAAATGTCACAATATGGAAATCAGATGTGTAGAGATCAGGTCATTTGGGGCTCCTTGCGTCTGCAATGTAGGGCGTCATCGTGACAAGTGATGGAATCTCTTGTCGGAAAAAGAGGGATCCATTCCCACTGATTCAGGACCAGTCGTTGGCGACTGAGAAGCAGAAACAGAGGCAGGAGGACGGCTCACCGCCCCCATGCCCCGACACTAATGATCTTCTCCTGGTTGTGCCGTCAACAGCGGCCACGCTAATTAGCACAAAGGGAGGTCACCATGTCCTCCCTGTCACCGTCCTCGCAAAACGCAGCGGACAACCCCACGCCTCATTCGAACGTTTTAATCAGTGCACTTTTAACCAGCACTCTTAGTTCTCATGTTGATTATTTAATTCCCAATTAAATCCGGGGCTAATAATTACCTGGGAATCTCGAGGGCTCGTCCTTTCTGTCGCCCGTCAACCTGGAGGTTTTTTCTCGGCACAATCTTATCGCAATTGTGTTTATGGCATGTCAGGCTCACAAGACACTGAGTTTGCATCCGACCGCGCAGCAAACATGACCCAGCCAAATCAGTAGCTCGAACTTATACTGCACAAGTATAGAGGCTGAAAGCTGCCTCCGCTGCTGTTTGGCATGATGCAGCCCATGATAGCAGACCGGGCGCGGCCGATAACCAGGTCACTTGGTGCTAGCTCATCTGTGATGCCCCTCTCCTCGCTGTGACTACACAGAATGGCATGTACCCCACCCCACCCTCCCCATGCCCCATGGATGAATCCATAGGCAGAGGCGTCCAGGCATCCGGTAACAGGGGCTGACAAGCCGAAAGGTGGGGGAAGAGACTGAAGACGGCGGCTGGAATCCAGTGACTCACTGTTCGGCGAAAGAGGCGGGATGAGATAGAGGGAAGGGAGGATGACGGGGTCAGAGAGAGAATGAGCAGGAGAGGATAGAGGATGTACAAAATGGGGAAAGGAGATGGAGAGAAGGTGGGGGAGGAAGAGGGTAGAGGCGGGGTCAAAAGAAGAGGAGAGAGATGGGGTCTGGGAAGGAGGGGAGATATGGAGTAAGAGGAAGAGGAGAGAGATGGGGTCTGAGAAAGAGGAGAGAGAGATGGGGTCTCAGAAAGAGGGGAGAGGCTGGGTCAGAGGAAGAGGAGAGAGATGGGGTCAGCGGAGGTGGGTAGAGATGAGGTCTAAGGAGAAAGAGGGAGACAAGGTCTGCGGAAGAAAGTTAGATGGGGTTAAACAAAAATGAGAGAGAAAAGGTCTGAGAGAAAGAGAGACAGAGTGACAGTGTCTGAGGAAAGTAAGGGATTATGGAGGAGTGTGCCAAGTCAGAAGTATAGTTAGGATGCTGTGGGGAAAATGTGGGGTGAGCCTGCCTTATGAGGAGGACGTGGAAGAGCGCCCCCCACAAGCATGGTGCAGGAACAGATGGGGGGGCTCCCTCCCCCCCCCCCACCTGGGAGGAAGGTGGCTGTTGTATACTCTCTACTTCCCTTCACGGCCATTATTCATTTTATGTGAGGGGAGCATTGTTGGGGTGGGGGGGGGGGGGTGCTCGAGCAGCAAGTATCACTTGTCCTTTACTGCTCACCACCCCCCACCACCTCAAAATCCGAATGCGATTCTGAAATCATGCACTTCAATGGACGCAGCCAGTGGAAGCCATGCAAGGAAGGCGGAGCTGCATGAAAGGCAAATGACAGTCACCTGCCATCCTTTACGGGGGAGATAAGGGAAATATTGCAATCTCTGTGAAATGTCAAGTTGAAGGACACTATCCTCAAACACTTTTTTCCCCTTTTTTAAATAAGAGCTCAATTTCCCCAGCAGGAACTGCAGAAGTTGATTTATTTTATCTGGAGTCGACGTAGCAGTGGGTGGGCACAGAACGGGACAGGTGAAAGGTCAAAGGTAAAAGGGGACTGCTCCCCACAGCGTCTACCCAGGACACATAGCGAGAATAGAATATGGCCCTGAGGGGGCGGCCGGAGAACGCACTTACAGATTTCCATATTTTCACTTAAGAGTCCAGCAGCGGGTCCTACATCCCATTCTGAGAAACTGTGAGAGGGCGACTTTGTTGAAAAGGTTCATGAGATGGAGGAAGGAATGCAGACCAAGGAATAGTAAGATGCTTGTGTCCCTGGGGAGGGGGGATGAAGCCATGTTGGGGGCCATGGAGCCCTTAGGATGCACTCAGCAAAACTGCCGTGGGGTGATTTGCCAATGGCGACGGGAAGCAAGTGCTGACCAGTAAGGGCAAGCGGACTTCAGAAGCATCAGGTAAATGAAGCACTTTGAATTGATATGACACAGTACCCCCCACCCCTCAACCCTGGCCAGGACAAGTGGTTAGAAGATGGATTGATGGATGAACTGGCTAGTGAAAGGCAGATTGATGTTTTTGTGGAAAGTGCACTGTTCATCCAGCAGGGGGCGTCTGACACGGTGCCGTCCCTTCCTCGTTACTGCTGTGCGTTGTGGGCGGAGCTCCTCGCCCTGCACATGTCTTAATAAAACAAAAAGTGACATCCAGGCAGCTCGAGCCAGATGAGCGAGCTGACAGGGGGGGCGCACAGTAACGCCCACGGTGAACCACCGTGCGGCAGGGAGACCGGCCCCCCCAGGCAGCTGGCGAATTTGGGGCGAGAGTGAGCATGGGGGGAAGACTGTAAATTACTGCTAATTACAGATTGTGGATGAGACTTTTACTCTCGCTGCTGGCCCCCCTTCCCTCAGGAGGTGGAGGACCAACACAGAGCCAGAGCCAACTCCCCCCCCTCCAAAACTACAGCCCCCCCCTCCCCCCCAAAAACTGGGGTCAGATCAACACGGAAGCGATTCACTAAAGTTACAACCCGGGGTCAGTGATATCAATTACTGGAGATTGAATTGATCAATTACAGCAGAGGCCTGTGTCACGCTTAATATTTCACAAAGTGACGATCACACAGCTGACAATTGGATAAATGGCCCCTTTTCCCTTTCCATTCCGTTTGATGTCACGTTAATTACTCTTTCGTGCAATTGTTAACTCTGCAAATTAAGCTGAGGCAATTACCACTGTGCCTAGACAAAAGGAAGTGGCCCGATTAGAATTTTTAATTACAATTAACCCAGGTGTGATGTGCATTAGCAGGTGTGTGGCGCAATGACCTACATGGAGCAGATCTATATCTGTGGTAGGGGGGGGGGGGTGCAGGGGTGTACAGACGGAGAGAAGCACCTGTCTTGTATATGACAATGTAGCAGCAGGGGGGGATAGGACCTTATAGAAACTCACACAAACTTTTAGAACCACATAAAACCATTCAGAACTTTACAGAGCTCTTCAGAACTTCTCTGTATCTCACTGAACTGTTCAGAACCTCAGAATCCTGTAGAACCTTACAGAACTTTGCCAAGCCTGCCAAACTTTGCATAAAGATTATCGATAATACCTTCTTTGAATATGTCCTCATAAGTAAAACAAAAAAGCAGGAAAGTAATGATGGTGAAGCCCCTTAAAATAAACTGTGACTCACATTTATTATTAAGGGTGTATTAAACTGGGAAAAAAACTATCCCAGTTTGGCCATCTGGTGTGTTGAGTGTAGCCCATAGTACGTCTGATGTGTGCACATCTAACACTCTTGATTTTCACCATTTCAAGTGGGGTGGGGGTGTGCCATCACAGCACCACAGGCACACCTCAGAGCCAGAGGGCCCGGCAAGGGCCCGGAAAGGGCCCCTCAGTCCATCCAGGGCGGGGGTGGAGCAGGCGGGGTTGAAACAGAAGAATGCAGCAGGCCTCCGCGGGGGGATCAGACAGGCCAGCACCTTCAGATGCATATAGACTCCATTCAGAGTCTCATTCATTCCGTAAAATCTGGGTAATATTCCGGGATCTAACAAGAGCCAAAGAAAGAGAGGGAGATACGGAGGAGAGAGAGAGAGAGAGAGAGAGAGAGAGAGAGAGAAACAATAAAAACAGAGAGAGAATAAAAGACAAAGAAAGGCATGGGATAAAAGACAGAGAGAGACAGAGAATAAAAGATAGAGAGAGAATGTGCTAGAGGGGAAAAAATGGGGGAGAGAGAAAGAATAACAGAGAGAGATGGAGAGAAGGAGATCAGCCGAGGCAGCCTAATCAGCCTGCGATCCCTGTGGAAGCCTGCCGGGGGGAAGGGGTGTGTGGAGACGGTGTTCCCGTGGGCCAAGTACAGGGCTAGCCTGCCCGCGTGGACGCAGTAAGTGTGGGTGTGGGTTAGGGAAAGGCTAATCATCCAATTTCCTGTTTGCTTGCATCACAGACATGAAGGACATCACATATCGCATAATAAGCATTACAATCCCATCATGAACATTCATTATCGTTTGTAACTTAAAGGTCCACTGAATGTTTTCAAGCTTGATTTCAGCCTCTGTCTGTCCCTGTTGAGGAGAGCGGGGGGGCCGTGCCACATGGGTGAGCTGACGTATGGAGCCCCGTCATGGATGCAGGCCTCAGCATATACCCCCACCCCATCACTGCATTATACCCATAACCCTGGAGGAGGAGGTGTCATCCAGCGAGGACAATGACGGGGACACGCCCCCCTCCCCCCAGGTTCAGAAGTGCCGACATTTACAGCACTCTGCTATGTGTGTGACCTTGATAAAGGGCATAAAATGAGGGGGGGGGGGGGTTGGAAGCATGGAACATGCAACATAAATTGCTGAAGTCGCCCAAACGAGGGGGCAGGGCTAACAGGCCCAACCGAGCAGACAGTGTCATTAAAACCAGTAAACGACATCGGGAGCAGGGAACCGTTGGGGGGTGGGGGGGACACTGAGCGCTGGGGAGGGGACAGGGGGCATGCTCCTGTCAGTAATTCCTGAAGACAGGATGAAGTCAGAGATGAGGCAGGGAGAGCGAGGTAGGAAGGAGGTTAGGGTTGGGGGGCAAGCGGTACAAGGACGTATTAATCCTACCGCCCAAGGATATATGGCATATCACTGGCCCGGCCTACCATTGAGATGATGGCGTGAGGATCGGGTCTGAGTCTGAGACGGCGCCCTCCCCAGGCTGATTCAGTAACAGCAATGGACCCTTTAAATAAGGACACATCAACTGTGCTCAAATGACATTCTGTGAGACTGCAGGACCAAACCCCCCCCACCCCCACTGTCCTTACCTTAAACGTAATACTTCTGTGTGGATTCGGCAGTGGGGGTACAGTGGCAGCGGCTCTACCGAGCGACGATGATGGCGTTCACTGGGAGGAAACTGGTAACGAAGCCTCTGGGTCACACGAATGGCGGCTGGCAGACAGGAAGTCATAAAATCCCAAGGGAGACCCCCCACCTGCCCACCCCCAGGGTGCTCTCAGTGACAGACATTTCAGCAGGGTGTACTGGGTGGCATGTCAGGCAAGGGCTCATATGCCAAAAGAGGCGGGGGCGACAAAATGCAAGGAGATGAGGGGGAGGCAGAAAATGGGGGATACGCGGACGGCGAATCATCCAACGGAAAAAGGATCTCTTTCAACACACATTTATAACGGGTTTCTAATGGCCCCCGCCGGGAGGGTTTGCTTTTCCGGACCCTCAAAGGCCCCTTGGCGGAGGGGCGAGAGCGGGCTGGCCGGGAGGGGGGGGGGGACACATCTTTATCATGAGCAGAATAGGAATGACGCCCCACTGGGCTCTATTAACCAGCCTGCACATAGCAGGGCAAGTGGCGGCCTGGCAAATGGCAACCGGCAGAGAGTTGGCGGCTTCCGGAGACATGGGGAGGCACTGGGGGCGTGGTGTAGGACCACCGCAGACAAGTTAAAGGTGGGTGCGAGTGATAAACACAGCAGAAAAAGCTCCCCATGGGTGTGGTCACATTCCAAAAAGGGTGTGTGGGGGTGGAGGAACAGGGCTCAGTGAGGGAGGGAAGGAACATCTGTGACCCCGCCCACTAGAAGACGACGCTCCCTTACTGCTACATCCGTCGCCCTTTGGCTCGTTAGTGTTACATTAGCGGCGGGCCGTCTTCCACTTAATTGTCAGAGGCTGCAGGTGAAATGGATGAGCTGGGCCGGTTCTGGCCGCGGCGGAGGAGAGTCGGTGCGACTCATTTAGAACACGGAACCAGGCCACGGCGGCGGCGGAGCGGTTCGCTCGTAAATTACTCGCACCGTTGGCCGTCACGGCGGCGAGCTCATCAATCACACCGTCGGTGCTCTCGGCACGCCGGTGCGGTTACATCCTCTCTGGCTGCGGAACAGAGGCCCCTTTATGAGTCCTGCGCCAAGCGGAGTCCCTGCAGCCCTGTAGGAGGCGCTGGCCTTGACTCATCCACATTTGGGTCCCCGTCGGCCCTCCTTCACATGGATGTCACAGATCGGTTGTGTACGCTCCAGTCACTTTGCTTCTTTGATAATGATGTCCTTACTTCTGTACCTGAGGCCGATGTTGTAACCTCTGCAACAGACAGCGACACCCACGCCAGATTCAAATCCCCAGGATGCCTCCTAGCCTCTTAATGCCTTTGAGGCACGCGCCCCCGCCAGCAACAGTTTAAGAGGAGTTTCAGGTCAGGGCTGTTCAACTGAACTATGATTCTGTGATGTGGGGGTGAGGGAGAGGGTGCGTAAACTGGGGGGTTCTGGGTGATGGGCAGACATGAAACAAGCAATGTCATTTTACGCTTCTTGCCGAGAACAAGAGGCAGCTGGCAATATCCCATAGAAATAACTCGCCCACATAGGCCACACCCCCTTTTACTGAGAGTCACGATACATTATAGGAGGTCACTGACAATGCAGAATGAACAGACCATGCAGTGAAATCCGGGTTTCACTAGTGTCCCTCTCTTGCGTGCCCACGGCCCCCACTGACGTCACCCTCGCCGACAGCCACCTCGCGCAGGTGGGGGCAGCATGATCCAGAGCCGTTTTAATCTGAGATGGCGGGAGAGTACAAAGCAGCACTCTTGCAGTGGCGGCAGTGGTGGCGTGATGGACAGATCCAAAGAAATCTCTCATGGGGGTGACTTCAGCTCGGATAAAAGGCTGATTTAAAGGTGGCACAAAAGCAATTTCAAGAAAAATACTGCGGTGGGCCGTGAGGAGGACAGTGCATGGGAAACACGGGTGTATGGGGGGGGGGGGCTGTTAGAAATGCACACATAATCGGTCATTACATGTTTTCAGAGTTGGCACTGCGGTTGATACATCATCAGTCATGACGCGTGTTTCTCGACGTGCCATAAGCGACACGTAAAAGGGCGTCACATGCATCTGTTAATGTGCTGTAAGCGACACGTAAGCAGCCGCTAAGTGATACGTAACCGGCATGAGATGCATTCCACTTCGGCGCCATGCCACGTCGCAATAGAAAGACACGTGTTGTCCTTGTCAAAGAGCATCACAGCAAACAGTCCAGATATAACAAATACTGCGGGGGCATTGGGAGGGGGGTATGGTGCCCTACACCTGAGGTGAACAGCTGGATGGCAGAATATTTGGCCAGGAAAAAGAGGGAAGCACAGCTGGCCTTTAAGAGACAGATTGCCCCCCCCCATGCCCCAGGGGAGAGGGAGGCCAGCAGTCGCCAAACCGAGTGGGGGGGAGCACTACGGAGGGAGCAGATGGACCCTGTTCAGCTCAACGCATTTGATGCATACAGGTGATGTGTGCCCAGTGTGTTTCCTCCCTTATCACGTGTGCATTTACACATGGGGGCCCAGCTTCTCATTGGTTTCTTTGTGTGTTACCCATGTGTCCAATAAGAGGTGACCCCCCTCCACAGCTACACCCTGTACCTCTATGGTCTGGGAACAAAACAGGCCTTCAGTCATGGGAGGATCCACAGGGAAGAGTCTGAGTGGTTAGATGTGGGTAGCTGTGACCCCCCCTTACTCACCTAGACTCAAGCCCAAGTGTCACATGCAGTTTGCAGTGTTGGGGAAGGAAAGGAAAGTTTAGGTCCCGAAAGTACAAATCTAGACCAAGGTTTTGTTTCAACCAACCAGTTGAGTATGAAGAGTAACAGTCACAGAATATTCAACTGGTTGGTTGAAACAAAACCTTGGTTCCTTTCTCAACAGTGGCATTATGTCCCAGTAAACCCAGTACCTTACAATAACTGGTAAACCCAGAACCTTACAGTAACTGGCACTGCAGACCCAGACTTTTAACCGCAAGACCACTGGTTGAGCGGCGTGATGTGAAACAGGGGAAATCAGCTTGACTGGTTCTAACAAAACACATGACACCACATAAACAGCCGACTGGGTCAAATCGTTATGTGTGGGTTACCCTGGATACAGCAAGTAATGAGTTTAATAACAGTGAGACTCCTCGGCGCGCTCAGATGCGCCTCTGACTCGGGGAAAATGAGCTATTTACTATAACATACTGTTTCTCCAACAGCTGGGCAGGATTCGACCTGATTCCTCACTGAGCCGTGATTAAGCGCAAAATCAATTATTAATCAGACAAATAACTAATCACTCTTTTCATGAATGTTAGTCGTCATCACATCAATTGTGATATAAACACCAAAATGGTTTATTTATTAACCACAGTAATGAGCCAGCATCAGAATCTGGGTGCGGGAATTTAACTCTTACAACCGGCTGTGTAGCTGAGGTTCCTCTACAAATTGCTTCTCCAGGCAACACACCCAGATATTTTCCAGGACAAACCCAGGATATATACTTGATCCAGCACCCTAGGCATTATCCTTAACAGCTGCCTTAAATCACATAAAAATCATTTTACTAGTTAGGAGGCAGATGGACTTTGTTGAATAGACACGTGAGGACAAAGCATGGCTTTAAACGGCATTACAAAGCCTTACGCTCGAGGAACCACCCCGTTGTGGCGGTGCAGGGCCACGTCGTTTCCGACAGGGATTTGATCGCCCGCTGTTAACAGTTTTTTTGCTGACTTCCGACAAAATTAAACATTTATAAATCGTGAGCGTTTGGCCTGTTCTGCTGTGTTCATGCAGACACAAAGTCGAACTTATAAAAATACTTAAAACCAATGTGATGCTGCTAGCAGGAAGATCCCACTGCATGGTCTGGCGAATCCACACACCGCAGCCATCGGGGTGACATTGGCGCCGCCCTGGTGTTCATCGCTTGCCATGGTTACTCTCGCCCCGATGCCCATGTTCGCATGGAATGCAAACAGGCCCCCAGCGGTTTCCACATGTCCCGATACTCACAGCCCGATTTCCCCCCTCGTGCCGGATCAGACTCAGCCTCTCCATATGTGTTAAGCGGTGAGTCCAACTAAAGGTGTATTTAAATCCTAATCCTTTGCACTCAGGATAAAAGCGACGTGTTGGGAAAAATAAGTAAATAAGGCATCGAATCTTCTGTCACGACCTGCCGTGACACTGGTCTGCCCCTCTGCCCTCTCTCACACCACCATTATCAATGGACTGAAGCTGGTGACCTGGGGATCCTGAGGAGATGTTCGCATCAGCAGCGCCTTGCTGAGGGACCTTCCAGGGGAGAGCTTCTCAAATGACGGGAAATGGAGGTATCATGTGCTGCTTCCAAATGTCAATGTGGGGGCCCTTTTTCCCTGCGGGAGGGCACTCTCCATCCTTGGGCTGAGATGTTACACAGCATTACTCCTGAGGTACAGCACTTTGCACATTCCAGGAATTCCGAGGTGGGAATAAAGGCCGACGCCGTCACCCCGGGAACATTCTGGAAGGCCTCCTATACTGCCTCAGTGTAAACGATTCCACATCGGTCGTTTGGATGTAGGGGGTGGGGGGAGCCAAGAAACAAACAAGGCTGTTACAACCCCCGCCAGACGGGCCATCAGAACTTTATCGAGCGCTCTGTCATTCACTCGGAACCCCAGCCCGTATGACTATTCCCTTTATGGCTTTGGAGGGTGGCTTTAGGATCAGTTGGGCCTGGATGGGGGGGGGGGGCATGCTTTCCGGTCCGCCGCCTTTCCGGATTGGAAACACCTCACTCCAGTGCGCCTGTTGATCAGCATCGTCTCGACTGGGCGAGGAGGACAAAAGGAGAGACTGGAGGCGAGGCGAGCTATGAAAGCAGGAGCTAATTTAAGGAGAAATGGTGGATGAAATGCTGATAAAAGTGAGGAAGAGGTGGGGAGTAAAAGGAGCAGGTGTGGCGGACTGGCGGCAAAGCATCCCGGAGTCTGTCTGCAGCCCATTATTTGGTAAATACGTCTGTAAACATCCTCGGTGACTCGCTGGTCCTACAATGAAGTCAGTGTTATCTGTCCTTCACAGCCCCCCTGAATATCGGCGAGCGGTCGGCGTTTGGGCGTCTGACAGCCGCGGTCACATCTGCAGCCTCATGGCCCGACAGAGCCGGATCCTGCCTCGGGGACAGCCGGGACATCTCTGTGGTGTTTTATGGCAACACAGCTGGTCAGAGCGGGAGGAGGGTGTGTGTGTGTGTGTGAGTGTGTGTGCTTGTTTTTTTGGCCTGATCAACATGGCCACCTGCTAAGGGCAAAGCAAAAATAAAACTCCAAAGACGGCTAGACAGCCATCTCTACTGGCTGCACTGAGCGGTCCCCGTGCCCGTCTCCGGGGGGGGGGGTAGGGGGGGAGGTGGCGGGGCTGTTGGCACACGACAGCTGGAATGGCTCATCATGGACGGCGCATGAGTTTCGGAATACCACAGCGGGCTGTCAGAGTAGGAGCATGGCTGGGCTGGGCTGTCTGGACTGTCAGGGCACCGAGAGGCTCGCTCCGGGGGTGTCCTTGCCCCCGTGGATCAGGGACGGCCATTTTGGTCACACTGCCAGTCTGATGCGATGGGACCTATGTGAGGTACACTCCCATCCCCCAAACAAGCAACTCACTCGAAACATCGGACTCTGCCTGACGACAGAACACAGGAGAGATAAATCATAAAAATTGAGGACAATTTGGTTTAATACGAGTGATTATCACGTAAATCTGCAGTCACTCTGGACAGAGGACGTGCCCAAACAAAGAGGTATTATAACCATCGGCTGACGTAAAGGATGATGCAAAGGCCATTTTAACGGGCTCCGCCTGACAGCTGGTGCAACGGTGTCCCCAGCTCTGTGAGCACCCATCACCTGGGGTAATGAAAATCCGGGTGCCAAAACTCCAGGCATCGACCGCAAGCAATGGCGGAGGAAGCAGCCTCTGGGGAAATGCCACCATGGGTATTGGGCTGCACTGCGATACCGGGCCACGCCGCACGTTAAGGATGCTAAAGGGCCCTTAATTGAGGTAAAACTCCTCTCGGCTGCTCTCATGTGCGCCGCTCGGCGCGGCCCGGTCGTCTCGCCGCCGCCCAGAGGAGAAGCTGCTGGTAGATGAAACGCTGCTTTGCTGCTGTTCCACTTGCCCGCCCCCCCGGCCGACTTTGAACATTTCGGCGGCTCAGAGACGCCGCTCCGTTCTGGTGGGAGCCTTATTATTAACGTGGGGTTATAGTTCGGGCTGGAGGGTTGTGTGTCTGCGGTCCATCCCATTCACACTGCCCCCTGTGTGTGTGTGTGTGTATGTGTGTCTGCACAGCCATCCCGGAAATACAGCATTAGCTCCAGAGCTAAAGAAACGCTGAACTCTATTCTTTATTTAACAGGTCATGTGTTCCATGCTGAGGTCATTTCCAGCAATATTTTCAGAATATTTAAAAATAAAAAGCTGTTTAAGTAGTTTTAATTAGGCACCTTGCTGTAGGGTACAACAGCAACCAGCAGTCTGAGATTAAAACCTGCAACCTTCTGGGCAGGAGCCAGTTTTGCCAGCATCTTAAGTGCTGCTCTGAACGATGCCGACTTACTGCATTGGTAGCTAGAGGATAAACACCCCCCCCCCCCGTGTTCACCACTTTTGTAGATGCCAGCTTTGGTTGGGGAGGGGGCAAGAGAAATTAGGGAGTGAAAAAAGTATCTAGGAGGCATAACTTCTGAAAGGCCACACTGCACTCCCCCTCAACCCCAGGAAGCCCACCCACCCATCACTGACACACCGAATCCCCCTGGGGCTGGCCAAATTCACAAACAGGAGACAGGGTCACATGCCGGCCTAAAGGGGTGGAGGTGGGAGCGGGGGGACACAAGACCATTGCAGCATCCACGTGAGCTCTCAGGGACGAGTCACAAGGGGATGAGGTATCCCAGGAGGGGGGGGGGGGCGGGGCTCACGTGGCATCCGGTCACACTAGGTCCATGATGTGTTTTACCACAGCTGGAGAGAACATCTGTTTGGATGCTCAACCACAAC
This sequence comes from Brevimyrus niger, assembly GCA_015164015.2. NCBI lineage: Eukaryota > Metazoa > Chordata > Actinopteri > Osteoglossiformes > Mormyridae > Brevimyrus > Brevimyrus niger. The sequence goes on along the minus strand of JAABNY020000002.1, from coordinate 28,369,275 downwards.
ACGCTGAAGAGACTTGGAAAGCCTTGGACACGCATCTTCTATTTTAGAACACAATCATTTAAAAGTATTTTTAACCTTCCATTGGCTGAAAAATAACCGTTTCATATTAATTTTTGGATAAACACCATACATACAGCACACACAGTACATTAGACAGAATATAATGCAGTACATTGAAGTAGACAGTCCAAAACACCATAACACAGTACACACACTAAAGGTGGGGCTAGGTAGAGCGTACCTGTTTAATGATTGAGCCGCGGTCCTTTCGACAGCTGGTCAGGTGACGTGTGTGTGTGCAGTTTAACCGGCTGGGAGAGAGTTGGGGGAGGGGGGGCGGTTGGGGAGGCAAGTGTGTGTGTGTGTGTGTGTGCGTGTGGGCTGCGCTCATCCTTCAGAGGCTGTCAAGGGGTACTTACAGTACCATGGTGTAAAAATAACCCCCCCCCAGCGGTGTGCACCCCCCATCACAGATGCCGTGGTCCGTGCCGCATGCTCAGGATGGGCCCAATCGCAGGAAGACGGAGCACAGCAGAATTGTATAATTAGCAGGGAGAGATGGACGACCCCATTGGGATGGGGGGGGGGGGTGTTTGTGGTGAGGGAGGGGGCTGCTCACACCGCAAGGTCAATGCCGTCTGTTTGTCTGAGTCTCGCTGCCTTTCCTTGCTTCCGAGGGGGGAGGGGTTTAAAGACAATGTGAACAAAGCGGGTAATTGGCAGTAGCGGTACGCGCTGTTGGTGTGGCAGAGAGGCGCATCTCCACTGGCTGCGATCGGCTCCATCTGTGTCTGCGCCGGCGCCGCAGACGGGAATGACAACACGGATGATCCGCGATTAAGGATATATTATAAGCGTATGTGCGGATGGGCCCCCCCCCCGCCCCCCTGAGACACCAGCGAGCTTCTTTAGCTCGCATATGGCGCCGCGTTCGCCCGGCGGCAGGACACGGGCGCCAAGATGCTCGTTCGGGATGGAGGAGGTGGGGGGGGGGGGGGGATGGCCCGGGGTATTTCTGTGTGGGTACTGAGAAGGGGGCTGGCCCCGTCGGGGGGAGGGGGGGGGGGCCATTTGAAAAACCCGTGCTCTGGGCCACGCCGCTCCGGCACAGCGGGGGCTCCGGAGCAGAGCGGTAGGGTGAATTTTAAAAGAATCCAAACATTACTCTGGATACACCCCCGCCCCCCAGTCCTGAGTAATGCAGACTCCAGCCACGGGTGAGTTTTATTTACGAACACGCAGGTTGTGTTTAACCCCCCCCCCGAAGGCTATGCGGCTCTTAAATTAGGGGAACCGTTTGAAGTTGTTGGATGGGAGGAGGGGGTTGCAGGGTCCTGTTGGGGATGCCCCCCCCCTCCCATCTTCATTCACGATGCTTGTTAGGCCATGTTGGGACGGTAATGATGCCCCCCGCTGCCCCCACAGTCTAAACGCCCGACGTCTTCACTGGAGCCCCGAGGTTCAGTGTGGTACATCAGTGGCGGCTGGCAGACCAGGGCAAAGCCCCAGGGGTACGCTGGTGTTTACTGCCGGGCAGCTGAGCACAGCAACACCAGGGAAAGGACGCTTAACCCTGGACCTCGGCAGATCGGCACACGCCCCCCCCCCCTACCGAGTCGCAGGTGAGGCCCAGAGTTTAGGGGAGTTTCATAGTCACACTCAGATTCTATGCACTTACACGCCCCCCCCACCCCTTCCCCAGAACATGGCCGTTCATTTTCCCTCTGCTGTCACTCGGCCTGCTTTAATTCCCCCTGTGAATTCAATCGCAAGGCGTTTCACAACAATGTGCTCATGTACACGACCTGTAAATCGAATCAAGTTCCGCTGAATTCGATCGATCCCCGAGCCCGGCCTCCAGCCGCCAGCCCCGGAATCGGCTCCTCGGGCCCGCCGTCGCGGAGACCCGGGTCCCGGTCGACGGTCTCGGAGCGGAAAGGGTTCCGGCTGCGTTAGTGACGCGTCGCACCGCGTCAGCGGCCGTGGATTAAACGACCAGCTGAGGACCAAAGCAATCATCTGATAGCATCACAACCCCGCAAAGCCGAATGCTGTTAATCGTGGTTAATCTCCGTCTGCGCTCCGCGCGCGTTGTAAGACAAGTGTCGATTTCTACAGGCGTTCACGGAGCTGCTAAATGCAGATAAATGAGCAAATAAAGAGAATGAAGTCCGATTTTCGATCACATGATCCACTCAGACACAGCATGCATACCCCGTTCATTTTATTAAGGACAAAAAAAGAAACAGATGTTACAAATCAAAACAGTGTTTTAGGACAATATGACATGGCGGTCATAACAGCGTGAGCCATGGCTGTTTAATCAGGTCATTGGGAGTTTCCCCGTTCTTCATGTTCCCCCGTCTCCTCTCTGCGTGTGTCCGGGACGCACGGCACTCCCTGGAGACGCACAGCCGGCAAGTCTGCTGCTGTCACCTTTTCTTAATAAAAACTAAAACTCAAACTGGCAGCCTACAGCGGGTTAAAGTGCACCGTTTGAAATGTGATTCCATCGTCATAGAAACCACCCCACCCCACCCCACCCCACCTGGGTAAACAACCCTACCAATGGCACAACTCTGCTATCGAAATTCTACTTACACACAGTTTAATTCATCAAAAGGTTGGCGTCCATTTCTGTGACATAATAAACACACACGAAAAGCAAATGAATGGCATTCCGGGACTGACCGCGGCCCCCACCCAAGTCGCAGTCAGCGGGATTCGACTATGGCGAAGGTCTGAACATGGGCACGGCAGCGTGGCAGCTACCCTTAGAAAACAGGCTCTAGCTGCGTCCTGGTGGCCCTGGAGAGCGAGCGAGCGAGCGAGCGAGTGTACACGCTGGCTGGGGCCAGGCAGGGAAATGACAGCCGTCTTCCTAATATCACGTAAGGCAGAGACATTCCAGGGTCATTCCGGCTCGGATGGAGTTTCCGGGGCTCGCCGAAGAGCCTTCCCGTCGTTCGTAGTCCTCAGGTTTTTTTCATCTGGAAAAGCTCAATTGTCAATCGACTAACTGCTACTTAATCACTTGATGACGTTACTGTTTTTAACAAGACTTCTTAAATAAGTATTTATTTTTTACTGTTTCCTATATATGCCTGAAGTTCCTGATTTGCTCCTACTGCTCTACAAGACGGCAGCGCAAGGAAAAGCCTCGACTCTGTTTCCCAACGAGGGGGGGGGGCATGGCCGGCCAGCACGACCCCCGGCAACTCGTGAAGGGATGCGGCGACGTGAATCTGCGGTGCGCTGAATGGTTAGGGTGCAGGCGACGATGGTATCGCACCGCGGTAAACAGGAGGACAAAGGGCTGCCGCCCCCCCTGTTGCTGCGGCCCCCCCCTCTTGCTGCCGCCCGTCCTGCGATGTGACTCCTAATGGCCTTCCTTTACGGGGAGAAATATCAGATTTTCCGCAGAATTTTTCGAGACATCTGGAAAATGCGCTCAGCTCAAATTGCTTATTGTATTTCGCTGTGGGCTGTTGAACTCGACGGTGTTCCTGTGTGTCGACAGAATTAATTTATCTCACTTTTTGAATGGATCAGCTTCACGGGGCAGGGAAATGCAAGAGTCTCGAGACATATAAACACACAAAACCACATTAATAAAAACTCTCTTTAGTTGCTGGAGACCAGCCCTACAGTGAGAGGGTGAGCCAGGGGGGTGAATGGTGTGTCACGCCTTAAACTGTGCACTTAAATCTCTGCTGCTGGCTCTATTTATGGCTAGACCCGGGGTAGGGGGCACCTCTGCAAATTCACCCCCCCACACTTGATGCCCATCCAGGGAATGGTGGCTTTCCAGTGAGGTACAGTGCTCTGCTCTCCAATCAAAAAGATAGGGGATAGGAAATTTTTAGAAGGCCTGGATCCTTAGCACCCACTACTGACCCTGTCTTCTCCTCATAACACGGCCCTCAGCTCCCTCATCGCCTCCTCTTCACGTCTCGCCTTGGCTTAGTGTCTGGAGCCCCCCACATGCGAGTCCTCTGCCAGTGGATGAGCGGACTTCCCCGCAGGAGGGAGGCGCGAGACGTCGTGTGCAGGTTCCGAAGACGCACCTTGACAGACATGGGCAGATGAATAGCCTCACCTCCTCGCCAGATTAACTGGGCGTCTGAGCGCTGCGTCTGCGAGCTCTGGGCCGGCACCAAGGGCGTCCATCTCAGGAGTCCACATTTGCCTCCTCCACCTACTTCCTGTTACATGTGGCACGAGTGTCCCATATACTCCTTGAGGATTGCCAACAGGGACACCCTCGAGGTAGCAGAAACACCGTAACGAAGTAAACGTGAGGATCCTCCTCCACACAGCATGTACATGTCATCGCGATTCCCATTTACACACTGCGTCTCAGCGTAGCTATAAATGACGTACGGTGGATAACGACAGACTCTCCATGGAAGGTAGAGAGTTGAACATACAGGCCAGGACGTCGTCCTGGAGCCCCTTTTGGGGGCAGGGAGGCAAAGAAAAATGCAGCTGTGATGAACGTCCTAATGACAAGGTGTCTCTGTTTGGGGCAAAGGTCTATACTTTCTATACAACCTCCCCCCCCCCGGTTTTAGAGAATACAAAAGCGGTAAGACTTCAGACCTGAAGTTACCTGACTGTTCTTTCTTCCTGTTTCTTTTTTTTTCTTCTTTTTTGTTCTGCTGCCGATTGAGTAAAGCTGAAAGTCAGCCGGCGGTAAACCAGCACAAGTCAGTCAGCTTCACCAAGCGGGACAGATGGGCGAGTGAGCGCGCCAGACAGGGAGCAAACAAGCAAATAAAAATGGAAAGGAGATTAAAATCAACTGCAGGCGTAATTAAACATGTCCTTTGCAAACAAAGCCACAGTAGGAATAAATAAATATGCTGAGGCCGCCGGACCGTCGGCTGGTCGGTGGTGGTCTGCTCCCCTGCGGCCGTCCTGAACCTCTGCGTTTGTCAGCCCCTCAAGCCGTCCCATTGGGACCCGCGGGTTCACCCTGCGGTTCCCATCACTCCAGATGCCCCCCCATCCCCCCCCAAAAGCTCCATCTTTGGCACACGTTAGATTCCTTCCTGTGAGGCTGGCCGAGGCTGGCGGGATCTGGCTGAGGTCACCGGCCGGACGGGTTTCCGTTATGGCGGGAGCGGGACCTCTCCAGGGCCAGGTGCCGGTTCTCTGTTCCCCCAGAAAGAGAGAGAGAGAGAAAAAAAACACGATCAACAGGAAGAAAAACGACTGAGGTGAGGAGACGTTGACTGGAGACGCGGGAGAGGGAATTAGGGATTCATCTCTTGCTACACAGAGAGGGACACTAACAAACCAGGGGGTGAAAAACAAGCAACAAACTGATTAAGGGAGTGCAGAAGGAGAATTAGTGGGTGAAGGGCTTGGATCAGGCCTCCTTTGTCTGGTTCCACAGTAACCCCACTGAGCACCTGCTCCTGGGCTTTTCACAAAAGCTGTTTCACCTAGAACTCATTGGGGGGGGGGAGGCGAGAGTGCAATTTGGATGCAGAGGCACAGCCCTGAAGAGGAAGGAGCCAGACCCGATGCATTAGCAAGATAAGGGTACAGGGAATGACTGCGGCACTGGACGAGGAGGGGGGGAGAAGGGGAAGGTGGGGGAACTCGCCGGATTCGGCAGACGACAAGTGATGCAAAGCCAGAGCATGGGCTCGCATGGGGCAGGATAGCTGTCTGAAATTAAAGGTGGCAGCTGCAGATATATAGGATGGAAAGCAGCGGTGGTCTCCTGCTGATGTCTTCCTTGGCCCCAAGCTTACGGACTGCATTATAAAATAACACTGCAGCAGTTCTTCTTCAGTAAACTAGAGCCCATCCCCGAGACACTCCTGAACCTGAAATTTCGTGAGGTTTGGACGTTTTGGCTTTATTTACACCTCTTTGGACTTCAGGGTGTGCCCGGAGGACAATGGCTTATCCTAAAGCTCCTTATTCGAACTGAGGAGCCTTCACCAAGCTGGGGGGAGCTGTGGAACCCGGTTACCCGCCTTGCCAGCTGATGGGTGGTACACGCAGCCACCCCAAATGACCACAAGCACGTGCTAAAAAGCTGTGCACTCACGGCAGCAAGTGGCGAAGAGCCTGATTCACTAAAATCTCAGAAGCGGGGGGGGGGGGAGGGGAGCAGTTAAGATGGACAGGCAATTTGACG
>JAABNY020000002.1:28233698-28244773 GCA_015164015.2 Brevimyrus niger | reverse complement strand
CCCCTCCTCTCTGTACACCCCACGCAGTCCCTACCCCAAACCCCCCCTCTCTGTACACCCCCCGCAGGGCCCACCCCCAAACCCCCCCCTCCCTTCAACCCCCCCACAGCCCCCTCCCCAACCCCCCCCCCCCCCTACCCCCCCCCCCACGCGTGCGAGGCGGTCCACCATCTCTACGACGTGCTTCACTTCTCAAAGAGCTAGCCCTCTTCCCTTTTCACTCAAGCCGCTGAAATTGCTTTCCATTCTTTCAGCCGGCTTTCAACGAATAAACACGGTCAGCGAGAAAAGAAAACGAAAAAGAAAGGGCGAGACGAGAAGAAAGACAGGAGGGAATAAAGTGCGCAAAGTGAACCACACCAGTGCATGAAAGCCTTTCAGATAAGTGGCTGGCGTGAAATGCATGCCGCATGCTGTAGGTCAGCCCGGGGATTCTCATTACGCGTCTCGAAAATTAGTGACTGCTACTCATTCATCAGCAAAGAATCTATCATTAGGGGAGCAATTCTGAGATTTCTTCTTACCGGCCTTAAGAGAAGCTTCTTGTTTATTGATGTAAAAAGATTTGTGATAAATACCTGTTGGCGTCTCAATGGGCTGTAATTCAATTCCACTCTGACGGCTTTCGCGTGTCAAGTCATTAGCGGCTCGCTAACGACGCCCTCGTTACCGACCGACCTTCATGCTGATCGCCTACTTAGCCAAGGCGGCCAAACTTCAAAACTGGGAGGGGGGCAGAGAAGGATGAAATTGCAACCTTGGGCGGGGAGGGGGGGTTGTTTGCAATTATAATCATCCATAATGATAACAAGATGTGCTCAACAATAATGATGATGATGATGATGATGATGATGATGATCTCGTCAGTGATCAGTCAGCTTTCGCTCGCCAGACCACCGGAAAAACCGACCTTGCATCCTCACTAAGAGGGGAGAGGTCATCTGCCCAGCACTGCGATTGGCTCTCGCCATGCTTGCCGACAGCGCCAAGCAGTGACCTCTGACCCCTTAACTGCGCCTGTAGGAGTGGATTCGTCCCAGCTGCTGTGGACACAGCTGACGCTGGCCGTAAGCCCAGTAGGGCACTGGCATCCTCGTCCTACCTCCGGACGACCTTGACGCCAGGATGGAACACGTTTCTATCCCTCCTCGGGGGCATGCCCGCGCCAGGACTGCAAAAGGTCTTGATATCCCGCGTTTATACACGCTGGAAGCTGTGCCACCCGGTCCTCCTCTGAGGGAGCACGTACAGATATATTAAAACGCTTTCCGGGACAGACGAGGACCACGTTGCCAGGATGGAGTTCCCCACATGTGAACATCGACCATGCGTGGCATTCCCTGTGCAGCCCTCATCACCTGTGCTAGCATGTCGAACCCGGGGAAAGGCACACCTTCAGTTGGGCCCGATGGGACAGCATGGTTTAACCCGAAGCACTGGGCAGGATGCCGCTCAGTTACGTCACGATTGGGCCGCCAGCCCATGCTCGTTAATGCGGCTGAAGAGAGAAGGTACTGGAAATACACAGATCGGGCCTGACAGGCGTTTGCCTCGGACCGCACTGCTGCTGACGTGACCCATTAGACGTGCGCGGCTGACAGCGATCGGCAAGAGAGCCCCCCCTCCCCCCACACCAATAGTACAGTGTCCATTATCTCTGCCCCCCCTTCCCAACCTGTAAGCGTGGTCGGCTGCCTCCTGCATTCCCACTCGAGATGCGAGGCACGGATTTAAGCGCTGGCCGGCCGGCCGGCTGCCCTCGTACTGGCCGTCCCAGAGGTCCCCATTAGGCTCCGCCCTGACAGTGTGCTTGTCCGCCGTCGACGGCATTCAGCCCCCCTTCTTGACCACGTCTCTCTGTTTTCTATCAAACACTCACCCAATTCTCTCTAGTTGCTCTGATCTCCAGTATTCCAGCTCTTTCTGGGCCCCAAGTCTGTGTGTGTCTGTCTCGCAAATGACCAGGGAAGGGGTGGGGCTGTTGGCAGCACAACAGAAAATGCAAGTCCCAGCATCCCTGGTTGTGTCTGTCCATTCATTTCTGTTTATTTTTCTATAGACCCCCACCATACAAAAGCATTCAAAGATCTGACAACAGATCAATGTCATGAGAGTTGTTAGGCAGTATTAAAAGTCGGAGAGGTTCACAAGCACCGTCACCCCCCCTCCCCACCACATGGCCATGCTCACATTACCCAGGTCAGCAGCATCGGCAAAACAGGCCCATTTCCCAGCTTGTTACAGGTACCATTAAGCTACCGGAAGCGGGTCACACGAGTGGAACGGATCCTCAGCATAAACTGAGAATTCACTCATCCCCACAGTGAAATGAAAGTGAATTAGGCAAATACAAGAATCTCATTCGCAGAAGAATTTTCATTTCCTTCCTCTGTTTGCATTTTTCCCCATAATGCTTTATATGCACCACCATCTCTCCCTAAGCGAGGTCCCTATCCTGAGGGTCACACTGAGAGCACTGTGCCCATTCCGACTGAATGCAGCACTGGGGATGCACTGATACTGATTTCCGATACTGATATGGGATATTTGTCTGATTCTGACTCAAATAGCTGGATTGGGTATTGGTGAGAATGGGGTTGATCTATATATCTATACAGTTCGATTCTATGGTATTTTATGTTTATATTTTGTTTTTGTTTATATCCAAATGTGTATACTACCTCATGTCAACAATGTGTGGTAGACCTGTACATTTTGCTAGAAGGAGCGATACCATAGCAGTCAGGTAGCTACATTCAGCAATTTGGCGTTATTTCACGCTTAAAGTTGCCGTTATGCTGGCCAAACCTAAATAACAGTCCTGGTAATAAATTTGTTTTCATGAAAATAATGTTTTCAAGCACAAATATGCAAGCAAAATTGGTAACTGGTATAAATGAGTTACTGCACTTCAAGCTGAGCAATATAAGTTGCAGTGATTCTGAAAGCAGGGATACCATCCTCAAAGAGGCCTATCTACATTGTGGGCCGAAAGCAGTGAGACTACCTCAGAGAGGCCTATCTATGTTCTGGGCCAAGCTCAGTCTTAATCTGCTTTCCTCCAGTTCAACCAACAGGTTGATCCTGTTTGTCCAAAGTGTGTGAAGAAACTTGTGAAAAGCTTCACGTCTTTCCTGCAAATGTCAGGGTGTGAAGGAGGATATGGGAGAGCAAACAGCCAAGGGCGTCTGGCAACTTGCTCTATACAGGGGGATGGGGGGGCGGATTCATGTGAAATGAGAGAAGTGTTGCGGGGGCAAGGGACCCCCCCCCTCCCCCAGATGATGCACTGGGAGGTACAGGGGCACTAGGGGTCCAGCTGATTGGAATGGAGGCATGGCAGGAGTGGGGTTGGAGTTCACACTCATCAAGGCCACTCAGGCAAGCTGCCCAGCTGGGAAAGTGCACATGAATCATTTTCGTTCTGGCCAAACCGAACCCATACACCAGGTCTACATCTTTATGGAGGTTCCACTCAAACAGTGTGAAGGCAACACAGCACTGAGATCCACCACTCAGCCTTGTTGGTTTCACTATATTTTGTGCACAAAAATGCCCGGCGCCCCTACTTTGCAGGGGATAGCCTCTCCACCCCACTCAATATGATGTAACCCCAACCATGCAAACAGGGTGCAGGAAATGCACATCAGGCCTGCTGCAGCCACCTCACTTAAACGCCAGTTACGATGGGGCATGGTTCAGCAGGAGAGAGCACTGTGCCTGTGATCAGAAGGTTGTCAGTTCAAATCCCACGATTAGCAGAGAGATTTTAACACTGGGCCCTTCACTCTAACTGTATGACCTGGCTTTGAATGAATGCATCTGTGAAAGAAATCTAACGTGAACGTACAATAATGTGAATGCAGCAGTTAGCGTGGGCGGTTGGCAGCCTCGTAGGCATCAAAGGGGAAATGTGTGCATTTCAACAAGCTAATAAATAAAGGAAACAGCACAAACGGTTTCATTACGGAACAAAGGTATCTACCAGTGACTGTTAGTGAATGGCTGTCGTGCAGAGGAGCACGTCCCCGTGAAGGTGCCAGTTTGCCGCCACAGACAGACCTGCATGACGAGGCAGATTAAAGCAGCCCCATGGGTAAAGAGGGAGTCTGACTGTAGCTCCACAGCAATGGGCACGATCCCGCAAGGAAGACATTAAAAATCCAACAAACTACCGCAGTGACGGCCGTGACTGACCGCCTTCATTCCGCGTCAGGACACCGACTTCAGACCCTCTGCCTTTTCGCTCTCACTACTCACAGATCAGAAAGTCGGGAGAGAGTGAAATAAATAAATAAATCAGTATGTAGGATGTAAAAAAACGTAGACAGGGCGTCAAGAGGAAAAGCAATGGCAGCAGGCACCGTAAACAGCGTCTCTTTGCAAAGATTCATCTTCCTACAAGAAAAATACCCACTGGGTCCAATCCAGGCTCGAGAGCGGCGGTCAGAAACATCACCATGGTGATATAAAGCCGGCGGCAGATGACGGCGGTAAAAGAGGCTAACAGCTCCAATCTCAGGACCGCTGTTGTACCCTTGGTGGAGGCAATTAACCCAAACTCTCTGGAAGGGATTCGCCTGTAACCTATAAACACGTAAAACCCGCCGGGATGGAAAGTCCTGCCAGGCAGGTAAGATAAAGGTTTGAAGATTTAAAAAAATGAGCTATGTGAAAGCAAGTTTCTGGTCCAATGGATGGCATAGTGCTTGGGTGAGGTTTGCGACATGAGGGTCAAAAAAGAACAGCGAGAAATTCGATGGGGTCCACACAAATTTTGACCTCCAACCTTTTCAACTAAGGGCCCTGAAAATGAGGGGTCAAAGAGACACATGACTGAGGCCCTAAAAACGGCAGAGCACACAGTGGGTGAGATGCCCTTGGGACATATGATACAGTATAATATATAAATAACACTCATAAACGTCTCAGCAGGCCTTCAACATCAAACGACCCTCAAAATGCAAGGAATCTTTAATCTTGTCTCCGTGGCCCACAGCAGAGCATCGTGGGGGATAAAAGGGGCACCAGGTTGAAACGGAATCAGTAATGGCACCCCCCTGCGGTCATTTTTCAAAAAATAAATATTTGTTTTGCTTTCGTGTGTGGGTTTGACCACGGCACGTCCAGAGAAACACAAAACGGCGGGATCTTGGCACGGCTGCCCACCACACGCCCCCGCACCGCGGAGGAACGTCATCTGTCACAGGTCCCCCACCCTCACCCCCACCCGGGGAACAGTGGGGTCCTCGCACATGTCAGGATGGCCAGTGCAGGGTTGGCTGGGACCCTGAACCCTTTCGTAAAACGGAGGAGACAGGAAGCCAGATAATAAATAAGGGCATCAAACGGGTCCGCTGAAACAATACTGGCTCTGCTCTCAGACTCATGTCCATAAATGTCTCTCCGCAGCAGACAGACACAGAAAGGCAACACAGACCATGAAGGCCCTGGGACCTCAGCCCCCTGCCTGGGTACGAGGCAGATAGGAAGGAGGCACATTCTCATTCCTGCGTACAGACCCAGGTGGACACAAACACAACAGACTTTCCGAGCTAGCACAATTTACATCTTCATCACCTTCATCACTAATTCTGTGGTGGGGTGGGTAAGGTAATTTAACAATTTTACAGGTTTTATACATTAAAGCTGGATGTGATTGGTATTAACCTCCATCAGCATATAAATCACATTATAAGATGTAAAATACCTAATTATCTGCACCTAGTAGCTTGTAAAAGAATCCAAATGTGATGAGAATCTGATCATTTATAATGTTTCTCGCCTGTTTTAAAGTCCAGGGTTGCATTACAAATTCCAGGGCTGCTAAGAGCGGGGGTGGGGTCAAGGCAGAACGGGCGGGGTTTAGGCATAGGGGGCGGGGCGAGTGGGCGGGGTCAGGCAGAGCGGGGAGGCTGAAGAAGCAGACAAGAGTGGTCAGAAAGCTGCAGCCTGTTCCCTGCACAGAACCGGTCACCTCCCACTCCCAGGTCCTACCTGGCAGTTTTAATTATGGGCTTATATGCACTGATTACAGTTCAACAGATCTGGCTAAAGTGCACTTATTTATTTATTTCCAAGAAAGGGACAGCTGTAGCAGTAAAGACTCTATACCCCGCTACGAACTATGGATAATGCCAGATTTTCCACTCGGTTCCGGAAAGTGCTCCATGTTTTATCTATTTATTTTCTTACTGGATAGATGAAGTCCTGCACACACAGAGCTCTGAACATGCAAATATTTGTTAGCAAACGCAGAGACGCAGGGCAGACAGGCAGGGCATCTGTTGCGAGTTTCTGACAGTAAACATGGAAACGAGGCTGGCCTCATGAGCATGACCACAGCCCCTCCACCTCCTATGGCAACACCGGGGGGGTGATGGCGATGGCGAACTATGTCTCCCCTCATAGCATTCTAACCGATGCGGGTTTGGACCTTAGCCTTTAATTCTAAGCTTATCCTGTAGCGCGGCCTTTCGGGAAATCACAGTCAGTCGGGGTTCCGCAGTGCTGGGGGAGGGGGAAGCAATTGAAGAAGAGGAAAGGAGCTGAAAATGGGCCGCATGCTCGGGAAGCTAAAGGCTGAGCGCTGGCTAAAGTAGTAATCCTAACACTAATGCTAATACTAAAGCTAACCCAGAAACTAACACTAATGCTAATGCTAAAATCATTTCACCGTGTACATCAGGTCTGCAGATGCCCCTGAGTGACCCCTACGGCCCTGCTTTCTGTATCAGTGCATAAAGTAACCCCAACCAGAGCTCAGACCAACCCACTCCGCCCTGAAAGGCAACGCCAAAGACAGCACCGGCCAGCGCCATGGCGAGGTCTGACCCCCGCTGAACCCAAAACAGGCCCCTATGTCAATAATCTGAGAAAATAAAGCCTTACCAGTCACAGCGTTCAAGGGGCACCTTGATGAACATATGACATCCCAGTCAGACGTGTCCCTCTGCCCATCTGGGCTGTGAAATGCCAGCATCGAATGTCGGGGAAATGAGCAGTGAGATGATTATGGAACGGCAAAACAACACGGGTCCTACGAGCTGCCGTCTCTATACCCCCTCATGCTCCCCCCCTCACACCCACACCGCATCCCCCACATCTCTGTAACTGTAACATCAAATGGAAATTGCATCCCGCCCTTCCCGCACAGCCAGAAATCGCGTCGCAACGGAGCAGTCGCACAGAATTGGGGGGGCAGGAGGGTGTTGCAGCAAATGAAACAAACGCCGGGTGTCAGATCGATCCGGAATTAATTTCTCTTATTTGCAAGACAGGGATGAAGAGTGTGACGGCCCTTTCTGACCTCTAACACCTAGCTTGGCTGGGGGAGAGCGAGTGCACAAGGCTGAACAATAAATCCAGACCATTCGCAGACAGCATCATTCATCTGTGTCAACAATTGGCCAGGTAGCCTCTACTACCCCCCGCTTTACCCTGCTCTGCCCCCCCCGAGTGGCAATTTCTTGGGCAGTAAAAAGGCGTCGTTCATGACCTCGCTCTCTGGGCCTTCGATTGAGCTCATCAGGGTCCAGCACTTTGTGGCTGAGAAAGTGTTTTCCTTTCATGACTATTTTTATTCCTAATTATGAGATACGGCACTAAATGCCTTTCTTAGCCCTCCAGCAATAAAACTATTTGTGAAATACATATTATAAATATATCACTGCAAACCTTCAATTAAATGAAAGGCTGAAGAGCCGCTGGGAGATTTGCAGGCAGAATCTGCATTAGATACCAGAGCTAATTCAGCTACTATCGCAGTCCCTGGTTCCTCTTGGGCACCGGAACAGCGAGTTGGGGGGAAATTCGGCAGCTGGTCGAAGCCCGCACCAGGGGGGTCCACCCAAAAGAAGCCCCACCCCAACCCACCTTCCACAGTCACCTTATCCTCTGTATCTTCAAAGCAACAAGAAAAGTATTTCATGAAACGCTTGGCCACCATCTTCCACCTCGCATCCCAGAAACCACGGTGCTTTGTGTTTTAAACGGGGGTGACAAACACAGGGGTAAAGTGAGTAACCTGCCAGTTCCAGCTGAGTTTGTTTTAAATGCTTTATTCCATATTACTACCCGACGCACAGTATAAATCGGAATATAAAAAGGCGCGCGCCGCTTCCTATTCCAGTCTCTTGAAGGCAATCTACGCGTAACAGAAGTCTGTTATGTACCGCTAGGCTGAGAAGCTTTGTATTCATGAGTGTGGTATGTATATTAACATACCTGGGCACCAACACATGCAAGCTGTGATTTGCAGAGGTGGAGATTTCAGGCCCTGAGAGTACAAATCCAGACCAACATTCGGTTTCCACCAACCAGATGGGCATAAAAAGTCACAGTGATGGAGGGCTAGCGGCTTGGTTTCCGTACACGGGCAGTACCTCTTAACCGTTCTGGGAGGTGAGAAAAAAGAAGAAAAAAAAAAAAGCGTGGAGAAGTGGGAATGACGGCATCTTTATGGCCCGCACCTTTATTAGGGGTGAGCTTTGAGACACCGGCTCCCTCCTTCAGGAGTAAACAAGTATAAAACTTCAGCTCCACCACAAGTCCCTGTGGAACTTTCTACCCTGCAACAATTTCTTTCTCTGCTGGATTAAAAGCACTTAACCATCACTAATTACGCAAACTAATTTCCTTTTTTTTTATCTTTCCCCTCTGCATTTAGATTTTTTTTTTCCTGTTTAGTTTTTATTTTTTTTTTCCGGAAGGCCATAAACACTGTTCAAGGTTTGGCTCTCGGAAGCATTCCTTTGGAGACTTCCGCTTAATAGGAGCGGGGCTTGTTTGATAATTTTCCATTTCATCATACGTTTTATTAATTAATTCTATAAACTTAAAGCAATTTGCCACTTTAATGGTTCATTTTGGCGAGATACTTGTGGCCAATTAATTGCCAAAGCTGCTTCATGAGCAGTTATTCTTAATAAACTTGATATGGGCTGGACTGGCCTGGTCTCCCAGCATGGACCTCAGGGGAGGTGTGGAGTCCACGTGGGCTTCGCACTAATGCCGACGGCCACTTTCTGAGCACTTACCAGAGTCTGTGGTGCAGATCTGCACTCGATGTCATCAGAGGGCGCAGGACAGACTCGCTATGACGGGTGGCGCTCATGTTCAGGGTCACGGGACCTGCCTCAGCTACTGCTACCCAGAGACAGTATGATCGTGGCTATGCCACATTCCAGGAGCTCCTGGCCCATTCTCCTGCATCGTCAAGCCCGGCGACCCAAAGCCAGGTTTGGCTCCTCCTGGGGGAGTGTTTGGGGGTTATGATTTACTGAGACGGTTTATTTGCACCCCGGCCTTCAAGGAATACTAAACACCGCAGTGAACGCTGAGGAAATTACGCACTCGTACAAAAACCCACAACACGCACACACACAAAGACCACGAAGACCAGCCTGCCCGGAATCAATCTGCTACAAGGTGAACCTGGCAGTGAGGGACCTCCTTCATGTAAATGCCCCCCTCCCTCACAGGAAGTAGCCCCCACCCCATGGCAGCAGGCACACGTCTCAGCGTCCTTCATTCTCCTCATTATGTCTGCAGCTCTTCACTCGAGAGGCAGACCCACGCCGCCCTCTACCCCGGCTGCCCCCCTCCCCAAACCCCGCACTCTGCGTCCTCCCCTGCAGACAGTCAGATGCAGAACAGAAGCTGTGAGAAGATCCAAACAGGTCCATGGGGGCAGGCAGCCATTGGGGTAGGCCGCTCCCCGGAGCTCCGCCCACATCCCTGCCCGCGATCCCTAGGAGCCAATGAAGGCCATTCGCTCGTAGATTAAACGAGGGCCGCGGCCTGCCGACAGGACGGGCGTTGCTTGTTTGTAAACGCCGTCAGGCGTAACCGTGGGGGGCTCGCAGTTTAATCATTTGCGATATTGGCATTCTGCCTCGGCCCATCTCCATCGCTGTGAGGAGCCGCTGGGTGCCGCAACGCCGCCGCTTAACGACGCCGGAACGCGGAGTGAGGCTGCGAGGCTCAACGGGAAGCGAGAAGCGCGTAGGATCCCCGTGATGCAATTACAGCCTATTTAAAGCCTTAAAATGGACACAGAAGAAGAAATAAAAAAAACAACAGAGCCCACCGAGAAACTTGAAAATGACATAAATGAACAATTAGAGAGGGGCTCTGCGGGACAGCAGCACACAGCCATCTCTAATTCTGAGCTCTTTGTGTTTCACCTATAAGCTGAGCATTGTGGGAAAAAAAAAACTCATGCAAACCTGAGGCAGAAATGCCTCCATATGGCTGCTACACGGCCAGCGGATTAGAGGCGTTTCCAGTGCATACATACTATTCCTCAGACCAGCTGCTATACAATCCTGGGGTGGTGGGGAGGGCCCTTTCTGTTCGACGGCAATCAAGGGGGGTGGGGGGGTACCTGCACACGCATGTGAGAGTGCTGTGGGGGAGTGAGAGAAACAGAGGACCGGCTTCTAGGGCCTGGCCTGCTCCCCCCAGACGCCTTTCAATGCCGGTGCTTACAGCTCCATGCCGTTGTAATGTACTGACAACCCCCCCCCCCCCCCAACACCACCATCAGGGCTGTCAGTGTCACTTAGCTAAAAGCCCCCACCCACCCAAGAAAAACAGACATGCCTGGCACAGCCCCCCATGTCCCCACAATGTGATAAAAACCTGTTATTCTGCCATTGTGGGGGACCATTTCTTCAGTCCCCACAATTGAATTTCATAAAAATCTGTGACTGCAATCAAAAAAACTAAAAATGGCAAACGACTTTCCATTGGTTACTTACGGCTAAGGTTAGGGCTGGATGGAGGTTAAGGGTGTCAGTCATGGGATTAGAGTTATACCCTTAGAAATGAATGGAGAGTCCCCATATGGATACAGACATAGCTGCATGTGTGTGCTGGGTCAGCGCTGGTGGTGGCTGAGCCACAGTGTGGTGGGAGATGGGGTTGCAGAGACCCCCCCCTCTCAGGACAGTTGGCCGTAAAGCATGGAACACAACAGAAATGTATCAGAAGGCTGGGATTTCACCTTGGGGGAGGGGGTGGCAGACTGTCGTTCCATCAGGACTCAGCCTGACATTAATGAACAATACCCC